>PVJO010012128.1:0-56745 GCA_004026905.1 Hystrix cristata | reverse complement strand
TCTCTCCTGTTCGTAGGGGTGTGTTGACAGTCACCACAGACCCGCAGGTCCTGGCACCAGTTCACGGGGTCCTGCTTCTGCTTTTTCACACAACGAGAGCGAGCGTCAGAAACAGCGTGGTGTCCTGCTCTCTTTGGCAGGCCCTACGCTGGGCAGATGGATTGCAAGGCGTCCTGACTCTGTCTGACATTCCGCAGAGTCCAGGCTACTGCCGGGAGCCCGATGCTGTGGGCAGAGGCACTACCTAAAAAATAAAAATAGTAAATTCATGTTTTGAGGTCATTGTGACAATGAAGTCTGGTCAAACAACGAGCATACGATTCCGGATACTGTCCTGTGAGCTTCATGATGTTCCTCCACCCGGCGCCAGTTTTCTTCGGTGTGCCAGTCTCACCAGGAACACAAACTCTTCCCCACCAGACGCCTGTTCAGCCAGCTCTTCTCATGCTCCCTCGCTGGCTCAGCAGCACACCTACCGCATATAAAGTGTGATAGTTTAAAATGGTCTTAGAGAAAGTCACGGCGTTTTAGAAGTGCCAGCTGTTCTGAGTCAAAATAATGCTGTTTTGAGGTTATGTGCAATTGGCTAACCTTTCTGAGCTTCAGTTTAGCAGTTCTGGAAACACTGGGGTTCTAGTTGTCCCTTGCTAGGTTATTAAAAAATCTAGGGATATCCTAGCAAGATAATACAGGCAGGTTTCTTTCTTTTCTCTCTTTCATTTTCTTTCTTTCTTTCTTTTTTTTTTCGTTTTCTTTTCTTGCGTTTCTTTCTTTCTTTCTTTCTTTCTTTCTTTCTTTCTTTCTTTCTTTCTTTCTTTCTTTCTTTCTTTCTTTCTTTCTTTCTTTCTTTCTTTCTTTCTTCTTTCTTTCTTTCTTTCTTTCTTTCTTTCTTTCTTTCTTTCTTTCTTTCTTTCTTTCTTTCTTTCTTTCTTTCTTTCTTTCTTTCTTCTTTCTTCTTTCTTTCTTTTTTTTTTGACGCAGAGTCTCTCCATATAGTCCAGGCTGGCCTTGAGCTCATTGTGTCACCCAGGCTGGCCTCAAACTTGTGGAGATCCTCCTGGCTCAGCCTCCCAAGTGCTGGGATTACAGGTGTGCACCACCACGCCTGGCTTGGGTAGTTTTAAAGGAATATAGAAAATATCAAAGATCAGCTTCCAAAACTCTATCAGTAGCAAATCAACTTTAGGTTGATACAATATTCCATTATTCATCTTTGCTTTCATCTCACTCAGCCGTGGAGCTCTGTTGTTTCTTCAATCTGTTCTGAGCTGAAATAAAGTTCTGGCAGTTTCTGCGCCTCTGCTGTCCATTAGCTAGGTAGAACCATGACATAATCAGGACCTGCAACTACCTTCCCTTCCGTATTTTCCATAGAAACCTCGCAGGCACTCTTTCCCCACATCTTACTTTCCTCCTGCTGCTGTGACAAGCTATGAGAAACTCAGTAGCTTAAAAACATTCATCTTTTTAATTTTAGAGTTCCAGAGGGCAGGCATTAAAAACGAATCAGCAAAGTTGCATTCTGTCTGGGAGCTCCAGATGAGAATGTTTCCTTTCCCATGTCAGACTAGCCATCCAAATTCCTTAGTTGTTGACCCCTTCTTTGACCTTCCAAGCCTGTAGTGTAGCATCTTCGAGTATTTCTTTCCTCCGTTTCTGTGAGTTTTCCTTTGCTGACTCTAACTATGACCTTCTTACCCAGGTCTTTATACACTGGTGAGTAGATTGGGCTCACCCAGCATAATCTCACCATTTCCAGATCCTTAGTGGAATGCCACCTGCTGAGTCCCTTTTGCATGTTAGGTAGAGTGTTCACAGGTAATAAGAATTAGGATACAGTACATGGACACCCTTGGGGACCATTGTTCAGCCCACCACACTTTCTTTATGTTCTTTCTCCAGATATCCAAACTGGTGTGGGGTGTCAGCCCGAGGCTCATCTGACACAGCACCATTCTCCTTTCTGGTTTTGTTGATACCCTTAGCCAGGTGGCTTCCCCACCAGCTCACTACTAAACATATCTCCATCAGCTTGAGCACACAGAGGACTTCACATCTGTGCTGTGCACTTCTGAGACCTACAGTTCCACTTTGCCAAAAGCTGCGCCACTACCTCTCCTAAGGCTCCCTGTGAAAATTTGTCCTTCTGTCAACAACTACCTTGCTGTGCACATTACAGGAAGCACCACCAGGGACTCTGTATTTGAAGGTCACTCATGAGCGTAGCCTGGAATTTTACTGATACGCTTGACAGTGGGCACTATACTTACTCTATTTCCAAGAATATTGGTGGCAAACTTCCATATAATCTATATATCTATCTCAAGGATAATTGAAAACAGTCTTAAAGTAGAGACATTTGCATACAAAAAAGATAAAAATGATATTAAATCAGTTCTGAAATGTATGCTGTATTTAGTTTTCTGACCTAAGCTCCTACATTTGGATTCCAAGACCAAGTTTTCCTTTTTTTCTACTAAAATCCAATATAAAATCTTCTTTTAAATTTTAATGCAATACAAGTAGAATTAACAAAGTAAAAAAAAAAAGCCCTCTTCTTGCTTCTATAAAAAGAAAATTTTATAACAAAATAATGTAAGAGAATAACAATAGCTAATACATACACTGTGCACAATGATCTTAAAAGAATGGCCAAATCGTTTCTCAGAGTACAACTCTTAGACAAATCAGACCGTCTCTTTCAAAAAAGAAACCGATAATAGAACAAAACTTTCTTTTCAATGAACTAAGAGAAACTGGTGGTATAAATGAAACAGATTACCATACATATTGAAATATTTTTGAAAGAACAGAATAGAGAATTTGGAGAGTTATTTCATCTTCTCTGCACTTCCTATTTTTCTATCATCTAAATAAAATCTTATGCTGGTATCGCTAAGACTTGTCAGTGTTCTGATCACATATATTATTATTGTTCTTGACATTATTTTTCTGTATTGTCATCATTTTTGTCTTTTCTTTTGTGTGTTTCATGCTGCTATTGGCCCAGAATAGTTCAAATTCAAGATGGCTCTAAGTAATGGAATTTATACCCCCAGCAGAGAATATTTACTCATAATCATTTTGATCTAAAAATTTAAGTAATACGACCCCCATTAACTAATTTCCAAGTAAATTAAATACTTCATTATGTTTTTTTTTTTTTTGTTTTTGTTTTTGTTTTTTGTTTTTTGGTGCTGGGGATCGAACTCAGGGCCTTGTGCTTATGAGGCAAGCACTCTAACCAATGAGCTAAATCCCTGGCCCCTTCATTATGTTTTGAAAAAAATGCCTCCCTTAAGTGCATTATTTCACTTCAGGTTCTACAAATTCTTCCCCGTCAGTATTCAGCCCATGTGTTGGATTGCTGTTCATTGTGGGGCATAATAATTGGGTCTGTGGTTTTAGTAGTGTGCTAAAGATTTTCAGCCCTCCAGGCCTGGTGTCGACTGCCCGTAATACTAGCTATGCCTGAGGCGGAGGCAGGAAAATCACAAGTTTGAGATCTACCTGGAAAACTTATCAAAAGTTTGTTCCAAAGTAAAAATTTAAATGGGTTTAGGGAGGTAGCTCAGAAGTAGAGCGCTTGTGTAGCAGGCGTGAGCCCTTGGCTTCAGTCATTAGTAACATACAAGCACACACATGCATGCACACACAGTCATGGTCACTTTTCAAGGAGTTTAGAGTCTTGCAAGCAAGTAAATAATAAACAACAATTACACATACAGAGACTCACATGAAGATGAGAAATGCTGTAAGGAAAGTTAGCACTGTGATTGTAAAATTGATACGCTCATCGTAGTCTGAATAAGCAGGAAGGCTTCCCAAAGAAAAGATGCCAGAGCTGAGATGTTTGGTAGTAATTGCCTAAGAAAATGAGACCAGATAAGAAGGCATTTCAGGGAGAGAATACTACTGCTGTTATGTCTCAGAATGTGATGTACAATAGGCAGAGGTCACGTTAGTCATCTGAGTTCTTTACATAAAGTTGCTCATGGCCAAAAGGCAAGCTCATTCACACACACTGGTGGTAATAAATACCGAGCTCCAATATAAGCCCTGTGAGCCAGTTATGAAAACATATAAAATAGTGTATAATGGCAATCACGTTTGGGGCCAAGGGCCAGGTCTGGCATGTCAATGTTTCTCGTCAGCACCATGGCTAGCTCCTAGCTTACACTAAGAATGAACTAGAGGCGTGTTGGATGCCTGACCATGAAGGAAGACTTCGATCTCTAGAACGTATACACAGTCACAGCTACAATTTTCTGAGAAAAAAAAAATACCCTCTTCAAAAATTCACATTAGCTCCACACTGGTATTTCTCAAGGCAACTTCCCTTGGAGAGTCAGATCTAGACATCTGTAACTTTTTAACTGAAGATCTCTCCTTTCCCTCAACCTCATTCCTTTCAGCAGAGCAATCTTTCATAACTATCCATGTCTATTATCAACATTCCATTTTGAAATGAGGCAAGATTTTAAACACAATTCAAAACAGTGTGTGAATGTAACAACGGGACGATTTTGGACCTGTGGAGTTTGTAATGAGCGAGTTATGAAATAAAACAGGAGTTTTCATAGATGATGCAGATACAGCACAACCGACAACAGCCATAATTGGGGAAGAACCAGCTGCTAGTTCTTGAATTTTGTTCACTAAATGAACTCAATCTTTTGTTGTTTAACTAAACACAAGCTAAGAATACATAATCTAATGCCAGAACATAGATTTTTGACAGGAAACACACCAGGGCGCCTACATTATAATTAAAATTATAAACTAGCCAATCATCATGGAACTGTTTACTCTACATGGTGACTCATCTGATTTACAACTTAGAAAAGCAATGACAATTCATCTTCTAATTTTATTTGTGATGCTTAACAATGTTATAGAGCATGTAAGTGTTTTCTCTCAGTGCTAAATTTAAAATCAATATAAATCAGATGTGTTTGAATTACAAAGCCTTTACAACAGGAAAAATAACAGAGCTTTTATTTCCAGTTCATTTTGAGGCAAATATTTCTTTATATAAGTTAAGTAAGTAGAAATATGAATTATTTTTAATTTTAGCACATCTCCTTATACGTCAATATATAACAGGTAACCTGTGTCTCCAAATAGAATAAGAATATAAATAAATATACTGAAACAAGACTCATGTTTGGTTTTACGGACAGGCACTAGATTTCGTTCTCATCACTGGGTGGGAAGAATGTGCCATTCTGGGGGCCTCTGCATACTAAGTACTTATCTTTCTGTGTCCATTGTTTCCACCACGTAGCTTCTCACAGGTTAGTAACCAACATTACTTGCCTGTTTTACAAATACAAATCCCATTTTCCTTTCTTGGTTACAGAATCTTATTTCATATGGCCCCTGCCTGACTCTGGCCTTATCTCATATCACAAATCTGCCTTGTTCATAATGACTCAGTCTAACAGACATTTCTTCAGTGCTTTTCAACCCCGGGGTTTTGCACAGGTTAATCTATTTGCTAGCACCTTCCTCCTGCAGTGGTATGCCCTGCTCTGTCATATCCCTCATGTCCAAGCTCGGCAGTGACCTTGGCAGACAGGCCTTCCCTCTTTACTCCTCCCCACATATTCTTTCTTTCAGCTCTTTAGTGTTTTCATTAACAAGGATTTCAAAAGACATTTATTCTGTTCACTAAGCAGGAAGGGTAGAAACTGAGTCTGTTTCATTATGTATTATGTTTTTAGCTCTAGTACATTGAGTGATATTTTTAGGTGCTCTATAAAAAACCATGGCCTGGGCTAACTCAGTGAATGGATAATGAACAAGGAAACCTGTTTGTTGTGGTTACTCTTTAATGGTCATTATTCACTCTCCCCAAGACAGTGAGAGAAACTGCCGAATAGGAGTATAATAGTATTTTTATTACTAAAATAAAAAAAAAAAACCAGAGGCAGGCTCTGCCATTGAAAAAACAGGTTTCTTTTCAATCGTTATTCTGGAGACACAAGTTTTAGGGGCCTGGTAAAGGCCTTCGTGTAGGCAATGGCCTGAGCTGAGACAGGGGAGCGGGTGTAATTGTGTCAGGCTGGTATCTGCTGTTCTTAAAAGGTCTCCGGCATTCAATCATGGAGGCTCCATTCTCATGCCCTAGTTAGCCCTAATCAGCTCCCAAAGGACTCACCTCTAAACACTATATTTGGATCAAGTTTCTTCCCTAATACGATTAACATATAACTTTGGTATTAAACTCCTACATGAGAACCAGGAGACAAACCATATTCAAGACACTGCTGTGGGGAGTACTGAGTGCTCATGTGCCTCTCAGAGTTCCAGTGACCGGGGAGTACTGGCATTCCTAGAGAATCCAGGAGTGTTTTTCAATTTTAGAATCTCTAGAAGAAAAAAAAAGTTATAAATTAATTTATGAATTACTTATTGTGAATTACAGCCTGGCTTTCATTAACTGGGCAGTATTTTCAAATGAATGCATACTGAGCACTGTGGGCCAGTTGGTAGGTACCACATCACCATCATGTCTGTATCATTATTGGTCCTTGAGGCTTTTGGGACACGGACAAGAGGAAGATAAGAGAGAAAATAACCACTATCTCTACTATAGATTGTGTCTACTAAATTAGTTCTACACAGTTAATTTTCTAAGAGTTTATCACAGTATTTTTCTTCTTCCAATTATACACTGTCTCAAAATTTCAGCCTAGTGGTATGTACTCATTGAAGGCACTCACCTCTTAATAATTTTTGAGTCTTTTATGTCATAACTTTACTTCTGTCTTCCTTTATTAAAAGCTAAATCCTTCAAAGTCATCTTCTTTTGTTAGTAGCAGTCTTATTGCTTGAATTTATTCCTCCTCTAGATTCTGTAACTTCTAGAAGCTGTTCTAGTTTGATGGAAAGAGCATGAACCACTTATGGAAAGAGCTGGGTTTATAGCTTGGCTACGGCCAATAAGGTCACAACACACTATGTCTTTGTTTCCAGTTTCTAACCTCAAATTGGAAATTATCCTGCCTTGAAATATTTCAGGAAGACCAGAGGAAAAAAAAATATGGCTGCATCTTTAAAAACACATGACTTGAAAAATGGCCACATAAGTAGGAGTGAATGTTACTCTCTTTCAGAAGCATCCTCAATTTTTAAAGAGAAGTACAAAGGTGGCTTATATACTTTCATTCGATAGACTTGCGTGTCTGTGGAACACCCACTATAAGTCACTCTTCTGACTTATCTGGAGATGCATAAGTAAACAATAACCACAGAGAGAACAGTATTTCTGCCCTCATAGAGCTTAGAATACTAGTGTGATTTTCTTTTAAAAATATTTCAAAGATGAGCCCAATTTTCCTGTGATGTAAGACCTCTCAGTAAATTTTTTTCTCATCTCAGGATTGCAAAAATCTCAGTTAGAAATATGACAGCAATTCTCAGCAACAAACAAAGGTAGAGCCCATAAATATTGCTGGGCAATAAATAGGTCTACGATTTTCTTCTCCTGTCAAGCCGCTGATCGAGGGATTCATGGCATCTAAATGATATATGCTGAAGGATAATAAAAGACAAGGAGAAAGGAAGTGCTCATTTATCTGGTAAATAAAGGTTTCTGAACCTGCTGGGGAAAAAAAAAGAATTTTGGTTTGAATAAACCTTCCAAATGTTAGGATAATTCATAGTGGCAACCAGTGAACATCCACTTTTTCACTTGGTCAACTAAGCCAAACTTCAGCTTCTCCAATGCTTTGTAAGTCTGTCTGAGACTAATTGCAAAGCAGAACACTTAAATTAATGGTTACAACTTCAAATTAAGAATTTCAGAGTCTAGATTGTGTTGTTCTTCATAGATAGGAGAACTATTCTTGGACCTCAAAACCGAAACGTTTTCACTATTTCAGGTTGACTAACAATGCTAAGTAATTAAGTGTTCACTAGAACTCATCTTTTATTAGCTGACGATTTTATCAGAAAAATTTTTCTTGAAATAAAATCTTGGTGCAACATTTTTTTTTCAACAAAGAGTTAAAATACTAACTATATTACATTAACCTTGCAGTCTATTCTTTTAAAAATCTGATTATAGAGGTGTTAGGAATTTAGCTCAGTGGTAGAGAGCTTGCCCAGCAAGTGCAAGGCCCTGAGTTCAATCCCCAGAACCTCCCAAAAATTTATTATACAAACATGATAAGTAAAAAGTTAGCTAAAAGATTTTCAGTATTCAGAAAGTCATAAAGAATATTACCCCCAAAATATTTTATCAAACATTATTGGAATAAAATTGACTTACTGTATTTATGGGTAAAATATAATCCAAAATCGGAAAGATTTGAAATTTGAGATATTGGAATAACAATAGCAATAAATAATCATTAGCATTTCACGTGTAGGATAAAATATCTACACCCAATAAGGAATCACTTGCCTCAACATTCCCAAGAAAATTTGTAAGTAGATCATGATTAAAATAGACATTTTTAAAAACAGTAACTTCAACCCACAGTATAAATATATATATTTTTGTGTACATGTCTGTAGTTAGTTACACACACATTTGGACAAGAGAGACATAGGACTTATTCAGGGGAATATTATAGAAGTTCTGTTTTAATTAACCTTAAACCCAGTTTATCACCCAGATATAACCTAGTAAATTTCTGCTCTCTGCAGGCAGAATAGTTAGAAGGGCAAATGGAAATCAAGTAAGCTTTGGTGCGGTGTGTCCATATCTGAATAAATGATTCTAGCCAAAAAATAAACCCAAGCAGAATTCTATCCCAAACCACCGCTGCCATGCTTTCCCATGGATTTAGTCCAAAGGAAGTAAAGCATTTTCTTAATTATACAGCCTGGAAAGTGAGTATTTGTCTAAGGTAGCTCGATCCTGAGGAAAATGTCAATTTAATTATATTTATTTATTCTGTTTTTTAAATCTTTTTTTACTGGTACATATCTGTTATATGTAGTGCTCAAATTCATCATATGGAATTTGTACCTGTACTTAATAGATTTTAATTCCTCTTCTTTTCCCCTATTCCCCTTCTGTCCCTTCAACCCTTCTGTGTTATGGTACATGCACATGAATCCTGAAGACTGGGATTTGGAAGTACATAAGAAATATGTCAAGTGATCCTTGGCATGTACATACATGCAAAATAGAGGAATTCCCTTAATACAGAGGATTTTCATGCATAGAAATTTACTTATTGCTGGTTAATCCTCACTGGCAAGTGGATTGGATTAAGACACTCCTGGTGAGAGGACTGCACTGGGAAGGCACTAACCTCATCAGTGGATCAACCCAGTGCTGAGGTCATAACTTAAAGAATGAGCTATTACAAAGTGGGGCCTGGGTCGAAAAAATGAGACATGGGGGCATGATATTAAAGACTCTATCTGACATCTTCCTCTTGTACTCTTTCCCTGTGCTCTGCTTCCCAAATAGCATGACTTGAGGAGCTTTCCTCTGCCATGCCCTTTGCCATGATATTTCTGCCTTGGAGCCAGTTAACCATGAACTAATACCTCTGAAACTGTGAGCCAAAATAAATCTCTCCTCTTTTAACTTGTTGATGCCCCATAACTTATCCTAGGAATGGGGAATTTGCCTTTATAGACTTTCAAGACCTAATTTAGGTGTGCAAATAAACTAGCTCTCAATCTTTATCTAGTTCTTGATTATTTCAAGCCACTGGGTATTTCAAGGCATTAGAGCAACATAGCTTGTATTATGGAACCATAGTTAGACTTGTAAAGCTTCAGGAATTCACCTTCAGGAATGGCCTGGGCTCATGTGGCCACTTTCAGAAAAAAAAAGCAAAAGAGACAGAGATGGGAAGGATGAATATCAAGGGAAGGATAGGAAGGGGAAGAAAATACAAAGGAATAAAGGAAAGAAAAGGAAAGAAGAAAAGCAAAATTGCAAGGGAATAGTCAAGTCAAAATGAACTGAGAAAAAAATACAATGAATATAGTTGAATGAATCCAATACGTAGGATGTTTTGTAATAATATTTCCCAGATTAATGTCTTAAAATTATTAACAAAACAAGGAAAGCTCTTTATTATTTATTATTAATATTACAGGTTGATCTTCTCCCTGACACAGACGCTGAAATAAAGTTTAGTGAGCAGAATGAATGGTCATTAGGAAATTCTCTTGAGATAAACACTTTCTGGCAGGAAGCTTCACACGGAAATGCCCCGACAGAGTGCTCCTGCGGTGACGAGAGGGGACTGGGCATTTGTATCTATGAAGTGATCAGTACAGTTGCTCTATGGCCCTGGAACGGGCTGTCACTTTTGGGAGGTCATTTTCTGCACTCAAAGCCATCTCTGAGGGTGGCTGACAGATGAGGATTGTGTTCTGGCAGCACATCTACTTACTCCGGGAATCTTCAGTAGGGCGAGGTGAGTGAGACACGTAGGAAAGGAACCTCCAGGAGACACTTACGGTGTGACCCTCACAGAGAGTACACCCTGACATTTCCTGCCCTCCGTGTGCCGCCGCCACGGCCGAGTGCTGGAACTCTTGAGGGCTGCACTGTAGAGCATCCTGTGCTGCTCAGACCCACTTCCTCGGAGGGTAGAGTAGCAGCTCCTTTAGGTTTCCGGAGTATTTCTCTCCTGGGAGAATCTTGGAAAAGCAAGGTTAGTGGGAGAGATACAGTCCCCGTTATGTTTGCTGGTTGTTAGGCTGCAAAGTACATTTGTGTCTCTTGTCGATTATGCATTCTGGATGCACTTTGCTTTCAGGGTCCACCTGGCCAGTTCTCAGCGCCTTCCTCGTGAGGCGGCTCACATCTGCATCCTTCGGTGAGCGGTGCCCTGGCTCCCGCCGCCCTGCTCAGACGGGGCGGCCCTACTGTATTTGTTCACTTACTCTCGACTGGGCAAACGAGCACCGAGAAGCACACAAATAGACTATGTATATACCAAATATATTTCAGTGTCAGCTGTGAAACAGAGATGCCGCCTGCGGCTGCCTTTCCATCACCTAAATCACTGACACTAAGAAGATGAGTCCTTATTGCGAAGATCTCTAAGTGCTCAAGTGGTACCTCTGACTTACAGCTCAGTGGGATCCTTGCAGCGTCTCTGCTAGAAGTACTCTCCTTTTGGGGGCTAGCGCTTCTGAACCCTGAGAACCTACATGAAAGGCACGAATTTCCCCCATCAGCCACGAATTTCCCCCATCAGCACTGACAGTTAAGTGGAATCACTACTGGTTCCTGGTCTTTGTTTCTTGAAGCAAAATGGTCTACTTATTGGGGACATTATTTTATTTTTTTAGATCTCAGGTATGTATCACATGTTACCATGAAGTGAAAGCCTTCACATACTATCCTCCCTCCCATATATCCAGCTGTGCATCTAGCTTACATTTTCTTGACTTTTAAATCTTTATCATCCTAGAACTCTGATCAACCAGCCCAAACTTTGTGTAGTGCCCATGAATCTATATAAAGTAGAAATTTAAATCACTTATTTTGCCACACAGAGTGGATAAACAGATGCAGAAAATAAAGTCCTGCTTGTTGGATGGATTTTCCCTTACCAATGCATTTGAAGACCTCTGTGAATAAAATTATAATTGAATACTATCCATATTTGGCCTGTAGTCACAATACTGATCTGACCTATCTACCAGTATCTGGGTTTTTTCTTCTTCCTTCCGAATCATAGCAGATCCCCGTGTGAGTGCAAGTTGAGGACAAAGTACTGTGTAACAGTGGACAGGATTTTAGATTACTAGCTCTGCAGCTTGCTTTTGCCTTCTGATATCTAATATGCTACTTCCATTTTATAGTTGCTGGTACTGGACTCATCTGACTTTAAACATTTATGCGTAAGACATAACCAGAATTCCTGCTGGGCACCTTGGGAAGTGCTGACACCCTTTTACATATATGCCAAGCATGCTCTATGCTGCCTCCACAGTGTAAAGAATTTTGCCAGACAGCATCTTCTTCCCGTAGGGCCACAGGGTGAGAGGTACAATTGAAATTATTTGTTCCTTTCTGTGGAAGGGACATCAAGAATGCCTCATGCCATTGACTTCCCCAAATATTTCTGTATTTGTTTCTTAGAGTACTGTGTGCCGCAATATGAGAATACCACAAACTAGGCAATTTGTAAGAAACAGAAATTTATTAGCTCACAGTTCTGGAGTCTTGGAGTCTAAGATCAAGGAGGAAGATAGCAGGAAGAGACTTTCCAGGTATGTTATCCCATAATGGAAGGCAGCAGGACACGAGCATGGAGAAGGAGCAAATAAGAGGTTGGTTGAATTCATCTTTTAAGGAGGCGTCCATTCCAGTGATGATGATCCCATTCCCCCTGATAATGAACTCACTCCTGTGTTGACAGCCCTAATCCGTGCAGGAGGCAGAGCCCCTGACCCGGATGCCCACTCTGCTAACACCACTCCACTGTGGAGCAAGTTTTAAAATCATGAAGTTTGATGGACTCATTGAAATAGCAGCACTTTGTAAGGTTTATTGCCAACTGTCTGAAACGCTTGCATCTTATTGAAACTTCTAATGTACTAGACACTTTTGCTCTGCATTATGCCATTAATAGAACAGCTCGGTTTGATTTTCTGTACAATCTTCCAAACGTCCAGATCCTGTCAGATTATATTACAAAAAAGGGAAGGAAGATTAACATGGCATGAAGAAAAATTTTTGAGTACATACTGTCACTCATTTTGAGTGAATGCGAAGAGTTTCTGATTCTCTTTTGTACATAGACAGAATGTGTTCACCATATTACAAGCCACATACATGCTTCTAATGAGCTACTAATCTGCTCCAGGAAAGATGTCACGTATAGCAAGGAGGCAATTGTAATCACTATCATTTTTATGGATCTGTGTAAATTTTTTAGGAGCAAATAGTTTAATAGGAAATAAAGCAAACCTTTCCCCAAAATTATTTAGTTCTTTTCCAGTAACACTAAGTTTTGCCATTCCCTTGGATTGTGATACTATTTGACCAGCAGCGAGAAGGGGTAGTTTGGGAGATACCCACTCACTATACTCATTCACAATTTACCAGTGGAGCTGCGGCAGCTTCCAGATAAACCTCAGGCGATAATGCACTTTAGGGAATGGATTATCCGGAAAGGGATGAGCAGATCAACCCACATTCTCGGTGGACTGTGAGATAAACTTTGCTCTGGACATCATGTATTATATGATTTGTATACATTCCTACTCTAACAGGGACTGTGGCAATGTTCTGGTCTCCAGGTGTAAATGTCAAATAAGACATTTTGTCCAGAAAGGCTCAAAGCGCTTGAGTTATCTCTTCTTCAGATATGTTGTTGCCCAGGTTTGTCCTTTTAGGGATGTGTGAGAGTATTGTTGTCATGGTATTTCAGAATACTTCCCTCTGAAGACCTGGCCTTTCGTTCAGTGTATTTCAATTGTAAAATTGGCCCAGATCAAGAAACAGGACTAACTGTTTTATTTTTATTTTTCAAGGCACCACCTTCCTTTGTTGCTCCTCTGGCCTCAATTACTTCTTACGGTACATATAGAGCAGCGCTGCTCTGAGTCTGGGAAGATGTGCTTAACTCTCCATGCGTCACCTCTCCTGGGCTGCACTTCAGACACTAATTTGATTACAATAATTGCCCACACTCAGCTTCTGTGGTTAAGCAGTATATTTTGGCCCCTGCTATTGCAGGATATAATACCTATTGCTGAGCTCTGTCCTGAGACAAATTATCTTACCCTCCTCCCCGGACTATCAAAAGTCAACCACAATTTAAACTTCTTAGCAAGGCTGGTTCCTTCTGACCAGAGCATTTCTACCCCTTTAGAAATGACATAACTTGTAAGAATTTTTATGGAATAAGCTATCTTGTGTGTTTTCAACTTAATGTATCTGTTTAGACGTAATTATTTCTTTTCTTTACTTTTAATCCCTTTCTGCCTTCTGCTACAGCAGTGTTATCTCATTTATAAAGGTGTTTGCTCCTGTGTTTCTAGGAACAGTGCCAGTAGCATGTTTTTATGTCCTCTTCAGGAATTAGTCAGGGCATTAAACTCTTTATTAGGATGGGTGTGTCCGTGCTGAGAGTACATCTACTGAGGTTGTGTCCCAAACGCTCTTGATCCATCCTTACTTCCCCAGCATCTGCTTGCACACACCTATAGTCAATGGGAAAACAAGTTTATAAAATCCCTGGATGGCTTGTTTTGTGACTTTTCTTACTGTAATGGCCTAGTGTTCTTGATAAGAAGTGGGGAGTGTGTGGAAATTTAAGACACAAGTCTCTGCATATTCTTGAAGCAACTAGAGAGCTATAGCTCTTTTATGAGTTATTTAGAAAATCTAAAACCTTTGAACAATTTCTTCCTTTTCCCAAAATAATACATTGTAGTCTTTATTTATACTCTCAGTTTCTCACACCAGAGAAATAATGTGGTATTTAAAAATGTGTGTCTGATTTATTTCACTTGAGAGTATGGTCTCAAGGAGCATCCATTTGCCTAGAAATGTTTCAAGCTTATCGTTCTTTAAAGAAAGATGAGACTTCAGGATTTTGGGTGTATCAGTTCAAATCTACTGAAACTATAGGACTGATTTCCATTCTTTCCCTCTCTGACCTGGCCATTACTCATCTTCCTTCCTTGGGATTATTTTTACCTTTTAAAAAGTGCACTAAATGTGAACCTCTCTTTATGCAACCAAGATGAATTTTTAGTTCTTATATGTAGTTTTAATTGAGTTAACAACTCTAATTTCATGTCTCTTTCCAGAGCACCAAGTCATTCAGTTATACCTTCTATGTTGTAATCATTTTCTTTGTATTTTCCAAATACCTATAACAGAGTATTAACAAATGCGTATTTCTTTATGCACAAAGGAATATTCAGTTGTATACATGGTGGAACTTGAACAATTTTACATCTGTGCACATGTACTAAGGGATCCTTGTATCCTATCTACCACGAGTGAAGGAGTCTTCATTTACAGCAGCAGGAAGTGACCCACCCTCAATACACATGGTATTAACTGCTTTCTCACACTACTCCTGCAAATAAGTTTCATAAATTGAAATTACTCTGAGAACAGAACTTACAGTGTGATATATTTGTGAGGGAGTGCTCTTGAGACAAACACCTGTAGATGACAAGACATGATAGAAGGATTTGGCAGGATGATCCAGTGGGGTACTATGAAGTTTTTATCCAGTCACACGGGGATGACTGAAGATAAGATAGCGTTTGAGAGTTGACCCGGTTTGGGCAGATATCTCAGAGCGCTACGCACTTATCAGGCATTAGGTACATTGTTGGAAGGAGGCAAGACCTTGGACAAGGCAGCTTTCTTCTGTGTAGGAAATGCCAAGAAGCCTGATATCTGAACGCCAACTTCCATCAACACCATCAAGAGACAGGAGAGTTAAGTCATTAATTTTGTGTTTGGGAATCTTGTTACTGTACCAGGGAATCTATTATATTTGGTACTTTCTTTGATTTCTATCTAACTTCAGAAAACTGGTTTCTGATTTTCTACTTTTCTAAACCTACTTTTGCAGTGGTATTTTTTTTTTTTCTTATTTTCCAAAAAGTATATATTAAAGCCTTCTAACTCATACCTCATTTGATTGCGTGTTTTTCTTCAAGTGGTAGTACTGGCTACTACACTCTAACTTTGTTTTCACTATACTCTCAAGGATCATGTTTCTTCGAGGGATTTCTTTTTTATTCTCTTTATTTCTGAATAAGTTACCAATATCCGTGTGAACCACAGTTTGCCCATTCACTCATGTAACTGAATGACAATGACAAAACGAGCTTTGTCTTTAATGTCCTCTCAATTTATCTAAACTTAGGAAGGTCACATCCTAACTATAGGCCCATAAGCACTCTATTTTAGAAGATTTACTTCAGAAAATTTGCAGTTGTAAAGTTTTTTTCTCTCTGCCTGTTGGAGATTTAAATCTTGCCTCAGCCTCCCACCAATTTTACAACCAAGGAGCCTCTCAAGGATCTGGATGCCATCACCTTGGAAGGAGATACTTCCCTTCATCTCCCAGTTTCTTTGAGAGGGTTGGGGACTAACTTTATTGGCCAATTTACCTACTACAATCCTCAAGTACTTCTCCAACAGCTCACGCAGTACTTAAAATGCTCCCATCTCTTTTTCAGGTAGTTTAGTTCAAGCACTCTCTTATATTGCAATCATCTTGAACAAACTGTCTTCGCTTGCATAAATTGTCTGGTGCAATGGTTCTTTATATTTTTCATGGGGAGGGTTCTTCCATGTAAAACCTACAAAGGTACAAACTCTTATCCACCAAAACTACAGTTTATAGGAGATCTTTACTATCGTGTTATTATACACAATTATCATCCGAATTAACAATCACCCTACTGTGTATGTATGTCCAAAAGAAGTAAGACCATCATACATAAGAGACATCTGCACTCCCATGTTTATTCATAACTATTAACAAAAGCCATGAAACGGAAGCTACCTAAATATCGTTTAATTGTTGAATGGATAGAGAAAAGGTGCACAGTGGAATATCATTTAGCTGTAAGAAGTGATGAAATCCTGACATCTGCACCCACATGTGTAGAACTGGAAATCATCATGTTAAATGAAATAAACCACGCATGGAAACCCAAGATCTGTAAGAACTCACTCAGGTGGCAGGTAAAGAAGTTGATCCAACAGAAATTGAGAATAGAGTGCTGGTCGTCAGAGCTGTAGAGTGTACAGGAGGGAGCAATGGGGATGCTGATGAAAGGATACTAACTTACAGCCAGCGAAGAGTCAGAAGTTCTAGTATGCTACCGTGCACCAGAGAGCATAATAATGAGGTACTGCAATTCAAAACCCTGGGAGACAGGAGTTGAAATGTTTTCACCATAAATAAATTTTAAGTACTTTAGGCGACAGATTGTTTAAGGTGATTAAACATCACACAATGCGATCATGTATCAAACATCACATATTACCCAGAGATATGGACAATTTTTATGTCTTTATTCATCAGTTGAAAATGAATTGAATTTAAAATTTAAATAAATAAATAAGCATGGTGTTCCTACTGGTTTCTAGTTCCATCAGTTTCTGCTGCTCCATGTAAGAAAACATTAGCTCTAAATCTGTTCTGTTGTTTTATTGTTTGTTTTGTTTTGGTTTCTTTCTGCCCATCTCTCCAGGTTTCTGGGTGGTTGTTTTTCCCATACACTCAATTCTTAGAAGCATCCAAAACAAGCTGTTCCTTTTCACTTTGTCCAGTCTTTGTTGCAGTAAGAATAGAAGTGATGATTTCCAAATTCTTGACACTTTGGAGCTGTCACCACCGATCTGTCTCAGGACAGAGTCCAAGGACGCCCCCAAAGTGGCAACGGGCAAGCTTGACATCCCCCATCCATGGGGCAGGTTGCGGGGCCACTGACTCCCATCACGGAGAAACATATTTCAGACACATTTGTGAAAAGCATGAAGGCCTCAGGTGGAATTTTAAAAGCACACATTCCAAGTACGGGGTGGGGGGAGAAGAGAAAGAGAACTGAGCTGGGAATATTTATGGGAATTTGAGTGTAGAAATCTATATAACTTGTGAATTTATTGGAAGAAGTGATTCATTTTATAAATGGATGGTGACAGCTTTCCCCTGACACCCTTCAAGGGCAGGATGATGGCCCAATCACAGGTGACAGAGTTGTAGCCTGTCTATAGGGAAGGGCTCGTTTTGCAGGAGAAAAAGAATAGTGCATTCAGAGACGAAAAAGGCCCATTGATAGGTACATGGGCCAGTGGTGGGACCTGTGGCCCATCACTGTGGTATTGTGATACTGTGTTTTTCTTCTACGACAAAAGCTGTTAATGTATGAGTTGCTTTTTTCTAAACTAAAACCCCAGTATTCAGGTTTAATTGTGGTGCTACTTTGCGATAAACAAATAGGTCTTAGGCTGCATTGGGTGCTCAGCTCTAAAAGGTTCACTGTCACTGGTTAGGCTTATTGTATCCTGAGGACTTTGGGAATTTTTGACTGGCTTTGCGTCCTAAACCTGGAGTTTTTACTGAAACTACAATTTTAAAATCATGATTTTTCTTGTCTCGTTTCTACTTATCTTATTCTCCCTATCCTACCTTAGTCTTGTTTAAAAATATCCATTTTTCTAAAGGTAACACTATTTTTTGGATTCTTTCATTTCCTTGAAAATCAATCATGGTTTTATACTTCAAGTATATTCTTATGTTATTAAATATAAATTTCTTATTGTTTACTCTCTTTTGAAATATACTCATTGTTTTCATTATCCACTCAATTTCCTCATTTGCGTATGTTCTAGCTAAGCTATCAACAAGCCCCAAATTGAAATCATTTCATTTTTTTACAAACTTGCTCTTCTTTCTGTTACTAATTTCGACAACTATCATTCCAAAATCTTGAAATGCTTCTTGTTGACTGCTTAAATATCTAGTCTGCACTAAATTTAACAAATCTAGTTCCTCTTTTCATTCAGAATCCTTCACTTATTTTTTGCCACACATGGGGGATGTTGAGTAGTACTAGAAAAGGAAGGACTCCAACTAGGTGGAAGTGTGACAAGAATTTTAGCTTCTCATGGTTTATGTGCTCATGTGGGGGATACGGTGAGCTCTTTACTCTGGTGCCAAGAACACACATGTGCCAAAGAAACTAGTGAAACCCAAGGCATCTAATCACGAAGAGTGTCTGAAAGAGTTCAGTTTCTTCAAGATGAGATGTAGTGATAGAGATCACAGATTCTAGCAGCAAACACAAGTGTGATGTTTTGGAAGAGTAAATGCATCTTTTACATTTCAAGTGAAATGACATGAAACTCAGTGTTCACCCTGAATAAAGGTCATGCGGTGGTGTGTAGCGATCCAGAGCCAGAAATTTACGAGCACACCCCAGAACTTCATACCATCATTACATTGGTAATTTTCCCTCCTTCTGTACACTCTGGCTCTTAGTGCAGAAAAGGAAAGAAATTACACATGAATAGAAATAAAAATGCTTTTAAGGATTCGAGTTGTGAATTAATATTTGCTCCTTAATGGACTGTTTCAAACCAGAGTAGACTAATTTAATAAACATATTAATTGTTTTTCCATCTTTTTTCATTATACCCACTAACAAGAAGCCAGGAAGGACCAAGGAAAACTGAAGCTAGAGAGAGTCAGGGTAATTTCTTTTCTTTAAGCGTGGGTTACATGTGAATTTTATTTATTGAATTGGCCCACACTCAACTTCTATTTGCCATAGATTTTGCATAATGATGAGATTTTTCAGAGATATTCTGCATTAGTTTGGAGTACCTCTGAATTACAATGATAATTTGGAAATTTATGTGAACATTGCATTATACACTCCTACATAAGAAAGCAGAATGCAACTAAAGTTTTGGAAATCTTTTCACTTTGTTCTCCTTATATTTGATCACTTTTTACCTATTCTTATGAGAAATAATTTGGAATTCATCTCTCCAAGGAAGCTTTCTTATAATACATTATTATAATAATCATATGGCATAGTATATATTATTATGGCTATTGTGAGTCCCCGAGGGCTGGGACTATTTGTAACCATTCATCATAGAATCCATGGAGTTTAATGCAGGATCTGGTATATTGCAATTGTCTGTTACATGTATGTTTAACTGATGTGTCAATGAAAAAAATTGCTTTAGAATTTTCTATATATTCCAATTATTCTACAAGCAGAATAGAGAAAATTAATTTTATAATTGGAAAAAATATCCAGCATATAGCAATTAGAATTTGTGGGTAATAATCTATCCATTTTCATCTGCTCTTTCTTCTTGTGTTATCTGTCTTAAAACAGGATATTTATTGCATATCTTATTTCATCTTTTCTTATTCTCCTTGGAGCTAATATTTCACTTTGTATATATCATTTCCAGACAAATGAATAGGATTGCTTTTGGAGAGTTCTGCACTATTAGAACAGAACATTAGAAAATTTCTCTTGGTGGCAGTCTTGGTAGTAAATAATTAGATATGGGGCATATTTGCATTCATCTCTTCAAGAAAGTGTATCAACATGACTTACAAGGCATCTGTCAAGAGATGGATGCTGTTTCTCATACCTCTCATACTCTGGGTCCTGACCCTTGACTTGACCCCTCAACCTCGGTGCTTGGTTTTGAGCCTTTGGTAAAAGGATGTCAGGGAAGATGCGTAGATGGCCATGAAGAAATATAGGCAGGTAGAGTCATGTAGGCATCTGTACCAAGTGTGAGTTTGGACAACTTCTTATGCACCTGGGATTTACTTCTGTATTTCAGGGATTGAAATGGTGATTATGATGCCTATTGACATTTCTCTTAGAGGTGGCCTTGGAATGTTGATATCTCAGAAATGTCTTCTCGTTTGCTTTTAGCTTGTCAGTGTCCCCTCAGGGGACTTAATCATATAAGAATCCAAATCAGGGCTCAGCCTAAAGCGGGAAGGTTTTTAAAGAATATTCCCCTTTCTGATACCACTGGGTATAGGCCATGGCACCCAGGGATGATGTATGCCTGGCTGTGGAAATAGAGCCAAACATACATCAGACAGAATATGGACAATGTACATACAACTTTAAATTGTCATTCTGCTTTGTGGGATCCCTTTAGGTTGAAACCTAAGAAATGATTTAAAATATATTATACATTAATGTCCTTGTGCTTTACTTAACTGGCAACGCATTCTGTCGGACCTCCTCCCCACTTTTTCCTACAAGTTTGATAATGTCTAACCACCTGTCTAAAATTGCCCCTGATATTTATTCTTTGTACTTTGCCAGCAGATTTTACTTTGTGTTGATCAAAATATATATGTGTATACAAGAAAAAGAAGCAGTTCGATTCATCATTTACTTTCTTAATAGTTCCGTTGCTACAAAAGACTACTGAGTTACATTTAATTACAAAGCAAATATAAATCATTTGGTGAGAATGAAAATTACTGCTTGTGTTTTCTCTGTGTCTTCAATTTTATTTAATTGATTTAACCTTTTCTTATATTCATTGAGAGACAAGAGGAAAGGGAGATGGTTGTTTTCCATAGCAGTCTCTACCCAGTGTTAAAGGAAAATTGTACCAGAGCAGATCAGTTAATCGGGGAGAGAAATTTTAGTCAAGACTATTGCAATGGAAGACAGAGACTGAACTCATTTTCGTGGAAGCAAAAGGTGAGAGAGTGTTTAGGCAATGGGATGAGCTGCTAGCAAAGCCCTGGAGGAGAGGGGATTTAATAATCCCCTAATGATGGGGGTCAATGTGGATTAGGCAACAACTCTATTTGCCTATTGAGCCTTACCCAAGGTAGACTCCAACCCTTCCGCTGACTCTATTTTTTTTTTTTTTTTCATGCGGGGGATCGAACTCAAGGCCTTGTGCTTGCTAGGCAAGCACTCTAACCACTGAGCTAAGGGCAGACTCCATCCTACTTGATGATTACTTTCAAAAGGGTGACTGATAGGTCATTGATAAAGATATTCCTGGGCGTTAAAAATTCACATCTCAAAGTGGCAGAGAAAGAATATGCAATTGGAAGATGTCTAAAGCAAACATTCCAGGTTAAGTGTTAGTGAGGGGCCTATGATATCTAGGGGGCGTGTTGAACAGACTATAAATTATTATACCTAAACCATTTCTTTACGTTTACTTTAAAAACAAAACCAAAAGCTGTTTTTTATGCCTATCTGTGAGATAAAATGTCAAAAGAAATGTTCACTTTGACACTTCACCTAGAAGTCTCAAAACATATACTTTATTCATATCTAAAGGCCACAGTTACATAAACTGAATCTGTATTGAACAAGGAGACTCGAGAAAATGGTAAGGAGGGTTCAAGAGGCATAGTACAGGGGTAGGAGGAATTCAATAGCATTTGGCCTCATGTTCCGAAATCGAGTCAGAGTCATATTCCAGTAAGTGAATTTTCCTCATGGTTCTTTTGTTACTACATAGAGTCTAATTGCTACTTGAAGTAGAGCATGTGTTCCGTATTATTTGTTAAATCAAACTCTCATTGATCATTCTCCTGGAATAATGTCTCTGATTTAGTTTTCCCACCTTGTTACATTGTATTTATTCCAATATGTGGAATTCTCTTTTTATAGAGACATAAAAACAAAATGTAGAGTATTATTCCTCATTGATCTTATTGGACTATTAACTATACCTTTCTATTGCAGAATTATGACATTTTTATCCATATTACCTTCACCAAGCATATCTTCACAAAACAATCAGAAATCAAATAAATCTTTAGATTTTTAAATTTCCTAAACATTTACTGTTTCCAACTGAGATTTGTTCTGTTTCCTTCAAAATGCTTAGGATTATAATTCTGATGAAATATGTACTTTTAAAGAACAGTATGGCTTAGAATTATTTCTCCACAGGTAATCTTATTTAATATTCACAAATAAAGTAAAGAGATCTTGCTTGATTTTTCACCATAAGTAATAGCCTCAAATAGTCTCTAAAAGCAGGAACTCAAAGACACACTAGGGCTCGCTTCCCCTCCTTTCTCTAGTGGGATCTCACTCTTTGTAGGCTGCTGTTACAAAATTCCACAAGCTGAGTAGTTTACAAATGATGGGAATTATGTCCCATAGTCCTGGGAAGTACAAGTTGAAGGCACTGGCAGATTCGTGCCCAGCAAAGTCCCGTTTTCTTGCTCATTGATGGCCCTTGGAGTTCTGTCCCCAGGTGGAGGAAGGAGAAAGCTAGCTCCGTGGGTTCAGTTTGTTTGTTTGATTTTCAGTGCTGGCTACTGAGGATTGAACCTGAAGGATTCACACTAGATTAAATCTGCAGTCCGTTACAGGGTTTTGGGGTGCTGGCATCTCATTCTAGAGGTGATTTCAGGATTCTTTCTGTCCCGAGCAAAGAATTAGTCAAGACAAACACAAACAGTAATAAGGTTTACATTTATTAAAGGGAGGAAGAAACAGGCTTTTCAGGAAAAAAAATCAGTACACTCCACAGGGCAAGAGTGGGGTGTTGTGAAGGGACACAGTAGCAAGAGGTCAATAGCGGCTTCCTTTTTTTATATTTCCCACGAGGGTATCAAGTTGAAGTCATCCTGTGGAAAACCTGTTGGAGTTCTTGCAAGAAGATCAGGTGCAGGGACTTGGGAAATGTTCTGCCCATGTGTCCTGGGATTTTTGTAATTAACAGCTTACACCTACTTCCCCGGCTTGTTGTAGCTGTGTTTCCTGCCTCAAGTTCTTTAAAAAAATTTTTTTTTGAGACAAGGTCTCGCTAAGTTGCTAAATTCCCCAAAACTCTAGTGTGCAATCCTCCTGCCTCAGCTTCCCAGAGTGCTGGGCTTATAGGCAGGTACTTCCACCCCAGTTTTGGAGTCTTTTTTATAAAGTCAAAATCTCATTCCTGCTCATTCCTGCTGGGGATTTAGCTCAGTGATTAGAGTGCTTGAAGGCCCTGAGTTCGATCCCCGGCACCACAAAAAAAAAAAAAAAAAAAAAAAAAAAAAAAAAAAAAAAAAAAAAAAAAAAAAAAAAAAAAAAAAAATCTCATTCCTGTGGGCCCTGTCCCATGGCCTAATTGCTCACCAAAAGCTGCACCTCTTAATGTCAGCTCCTTCAGAGTACAGACATTAAATTATGAATCTCAGGCAGATGCTGCCATTCAGGACATAGCAAATGGTTTAAAATCAGTGGCAAAAAGTATTTCTCCAGCTTGAAGGAAAACAGAGTTGATCAGCAAAGACAGCCGAGTCTTCTTTTTAAAATGTTGGTATGAGAAAATGCTTTTGAATTAAAATGAAACAAAATAAGCCAGAGTTCTTAGTTTACACGTAGAACAAAACTGGATTACCCAGAGTCTTTCTGCCTTGCACTTTTCTGTAATGTTGAAAGCACATTCATCTGAATATTGCTTGGGTGTTTTCACTTTGTGGAATTAGTTATAGACACGTAAAACCTTTGATGAGATTCATTTGTGATTGACCTTGTTTGTTAAAATCACAGACAAATGCGTTTGCCAGTTTATTTCCACTAGACTGATTTGCTTATTAAAACACTATTGTGAAGTTTTACACTCCTCCCAATGATTCTTTACAAGGATGACAAATCTACATGGTATATTACTTAAAACATCCTTACTATCTTATTATTCAGGTTGTATCTGCACATGCAAAGTGCTGAACAATTTTCTGACTAATTTAAGTTATTTATGTAGCACTCCCACTTATTTGAACCAATAAAAGCACTTTCATTCAGAACAAGTTTATTTATCTTCATTGCCTTAATAATTGTCCCTAATAACCATTCAAATTTGCCTGCAGAAAAACCACATTCTGAATTAAAAGTCCTAATGCTAAGATGTAGAAACATCTCAAAAGGACTTGAAAGAAAGCAAAAAACTTGTTTTTCCCATCTGGAGTGAAAGCTTGCCAGGAAAATTCCAGTCCAGGGGGATTTTACTGTAAAATCCAGTACTGAGGCATACATCTGTATCTATATTTGTATATATCTATCTTTGTGCTGATCGGCATACTTATAGTTATAATTTAATCCATCAAAAGACATCTTATATTGATGTTTTAAGCATACAAGTAAATTTTACTCTACATTGGAATATTGTCCCTACTTTAAGTAGAATTTTAGGATACAATAACTATTCACACTCTCCACAGTCAAGCCTGCTATTAGCATCCAGTATATGTAGTGACTTGAAAACTGAAGATCTGCTTTAAATTTTATACCTTTTTACTCTTCTCATTATATTACATTTCTTTCCTCTTACAATGGTGAAAATAAACATGTCTTAAATCTACATCTCCAACTTATCTATTGCAGTGGAGAAAAGTAGGTTTCTTGGCAGTGTTCCCAAAATGTGGGCCAGTGAGCTCAATGGTCTTTGTGTATTCATAAGCATGACTTCGAAGCATCATGCAGACCTTTAATGTATAGCACCTAGAACTCATTTTCTCCCTGACATTAATGACTTCTATTTAAATCCATCCCCAGTTTCTCTGTGGTCATGAGCCTCTGTGACATGCTATTGAAACAAACAAACAAATCACACAAACGATATATAACTCATTCATTATTTAAATGCCTTCCAGGGGAACAAAGTTATTATCCTTGCACAATAGCGGATATATTATGCTCAGTTGTATAACAAAGCCTTGTCCTGTTTTTAGGACAATCAGCCGCACAGAGTACTTTCATATGCATAACACTTTCCATCAAATTTTAGCTAATTGAGGTGAAGTTGGTATTCATTTATGAAAGCTGATTTCAGTAATATTTTTCAGAAATACCTGAGTTTTTAACCAAATTGAACTTGCTCATTCTATATCTATTATAAGGCATCTATTTACTTCTTTTTCTCTCTACGCCAGATGGGCTCATTGGATCTTCAGCAGTCATTTGAAAGAAAAAATACGATGCGGGCAGAAT
Organism: Hystrix cristata; assembly: GCA_004026905.1. Classification (NCBI taxonomy): domain Eukaryota; kingdom Metazoa; phylum Chordata; class Mammalia; order Rodentia; family Hystricidae; genus Hystrix; species Hystrix cristata. The sequence goes on along the minus strand of PVJO010012128.1, from coordinate 31,311 downwards.
GTTAGTATCTTGGCAGGGTATGGTAGGACATGTAATTGAGAATGAATTTTATTTAGGGCAAACTCTGCCTCCTGTTTGCAAAGGAAAGAAGTTTAATACAAACTGTATGTTTTACGTAACATGATGAACACAGAAGCTCTTGGCTTTATAGGATTGAAAGGATAATTTTCTTCTGAGATGAAGAAAATTTGGGGAAACTAACGTATTATGGCTTACTTGGATTATTTTAGATAGCTAGAGATAAGTTGAATCAGGGATTAAATAAACTAGCATGGTAATACGATAATGGTTTTGATTCCTTTGACTCATTTACCTTTGCTCTCATGCTCTGCTGAATGAAAAAACTTCTGGATTTAATAACTAAATTCAGTTGCATAGCTGGATACATAGTCAACACCCAAAAGTCAATAGTGTTCCTATATACAAATAACAAATTCACTCAGAAAGAAATATGAGAAGATCTAACTTTTGCAATCACATAAAAAAAAGGAAATACTTAGGAATTTATCTAACAAAGCAAGTAAAAGACTTTTCATCAAAAACTATAGTACTCTGAAAAGGAAATTGAAAGGGATATCAGACAATGGAAAGATATCCCGTGTTCTGGATAAAAGAACCAACATAGTGAAAATGGCCATACTTCCTAAATTACTATACAGATTTAATGCAATTCCAATCAAAATGCCAATAACATACTTCACAGAATTAGAGAAAACAATCACAAAATTTATCTGGAACCAGAAGAGACCAAGAATAGCAAAAACAATTCTGGGCAACAGGAATAAGGCAGGGGGCATCATAATCCCGACTTGAAATTATACTATAAAGCTTCTATGATAAAAACATTATGGTACTGGCATGAAGACAGACCCGAGGACCAAAAGAACAGGCTAGAAGATGCAGAAACAACTCCAATCACACTTAAATACCTCATCTTCGATGAAGGAGCCAAATACCCTCACTGGAAGAACGATAGCCTCTTTAATAAATGGTGCTGGAAAAATTGGCTTACCACATGCTGAAAACTAAAACTAGATACATGTCTCTCACCATATACTAAGCTAAAATCAAAGTGGATCAAAGATCTAAACATTAAAACAGAAACACTAAATCTACTGAAGAATAGAATAGGAAGAACTCTTGAAGACATAGGGCTGGGAAAAAAAATTATGAACAGAACCCAGACTGCACGGGATATAATACAAAGAATCAATGCTTGGGACCACATCTGATTAAAAGGGTTTTGCACAGCAGAAGAAATCACCAATAGAGAGGGGTGAAAACCCACAGAGAGTGAAAAATTTATTGCCAGCTGTCCCTCAGACAAAGGTTTAACATCTAGAATTTTTAAAGAACTCAAAAAAATCAAACTTCTTAAATTTAAAGACCCTATCCAAAGATGGGCATGTGAAATGAATAAACATTTCTCAGACGAAGAAAAATAGTAAATAAATATATGAAAAAGTGTTCAAAATCATTGGTCATTTGAGAGATGCAAATCAAAACAATGCTAAGATACCATCTCACTGCAGAAAGACCAGCTATTATCAAGAACTCAACCATTAACAAGTGCTGGCGGGGCTGCTGGGGAAAAAGGAACCCTCCTGCACTGTTGGTGGGAATGTAGACTGGTCCAACCACTGTGGAAATCAGTGTGGAGATTCCTCAGAATACTTGAACTAGAGGTTCCATTTGACCCAGATAGTCCTCTGCTTGGTATCTTCCTGGAAGAATTAAAATCATCATACCACAGCGATATATGCACAACCATGTTCATAGCAACACTATTTGTAATTGTCAAGTATTGGAAACAACCTAAATGACCAACAAGTAATGAATGGCTGAAGATGTGGTTTTTCTACACAGTGGAGTGCTACTCTGCCATAAAAAAGATAAACTAGAGACATTTGTAGGTAAATGGATGCACCTTGAGAACATACTCTTAAGTGAAATAAATCAGACACTCATCAGCACACATTGAATTGTTTTTCTGATATGAGAAACCATAAATGTCAATAAAGAGAAAGAGGTATAATAGATATTATGAAAAAAAATAGTATTCACAAGAGAGGAGAACTAGATAGGGAGAAGGAGGAAAAGAAGAAAGGGAAAAAGAAAAGAAAGGAGAAAGAAAAAATACGAAAATGTAAATAAACCTGCAATAAATAGGGAAGGGTGGGGAAATGGAAGGGAGGGGAGAGGAAAAGAGGGGCAAGTCAAGATGTATTGTGTACAGGTACAAATTAACTATGATGGATTTGCTTACTATGTATACAATGTACCAATATATGTTCTTGGTAAATTAAAAAAAAAAAAAGAAATGTCAGATAACTTATGGGCAAAATTGGCAGTTCCTTTATGCCTTCAGATGTTGCAATTTCTTGTAGATCTTTCATTTCTATCATTTTAAGCCAGGGAATCAAATTTGGATTATTGGTTATTCTTCCTCTTCTATGTATTCTATGTTGTTACTTATTGGTCATATCCCTTATTATTATTTATTGCTCAGTACTAAACATTGTATTAATTTTAACCATGTTTGCTAAACCAAGAGGTTTAAACTTGACTGGCAATAGGCCAAGATAATTTCAGAAAATTTTCCTCTACTATACAAAAAGAATTTGTTTCTGTGTCATGGTGAAACAATGTCTCAACATTCCTAGTATCAGTATAGTATGCTGCACCCACCGCAATACACCATTGTGTCGCTGAGTGGAGACTGCACGATTGGCTGATGTTTTCGACACTGTGTTCTGGGCCTTACAGTTACATGGCAGCTGTTCTCAGGGGGGCTGCTCCCAGCCCGCGAAGGAATGTAGGTGACCTACAAAGCCTGGCCCATTCTGTGAGACATGGGGCTTCTTTGGTAGACGGCTTTAACTCGAAGATGTCTCCATGGGGAAGTTTTCTTAGTATTTCATTTCAGTCTGGTTTCATTCACTCTTCTTTTTCTCCTCCAGGGATGGCAATCAGATCTGCATCAGAGCCGAGTGTCTCTCACGGCCTCTTCCAGACACCTCTGCATTTTCCCGCTCTAGCTTTCCTCCATAAAAGAGCCTGTGGATCCAGCCTCATCTTCTTGCTTGCCTTTAGGAGTCCCCAGACAAAGACGAGTGGAACTGAGAAAACAGATATCAACTTGGAAGTTGGGGTAGTATGGCTAACTCGTGACTCCAGCCCACAAGCAAAGGTAACGCTGTCCAATTTGATAGGTGGGGAAGGAGTGTTCCAGTTTCTAAACATTTTCTCACTGGTTTTGGGAAATGTTCAGGTCATGGAGTGGACTGCTTTTGCAAGTATAATTATTTGGGCCTTTGAATATTAATGGACAAAAATGTCTATAACTTTGGTAGAGTTAATTTATTATGGAGTTGTCTTAGCCTCTTACCTTTGGAAAGGAGAAATGAATGTCATTAACAGGCCTTGAGTGACTAAGTGTGTGACGGTATGGCTTCCTCTGTGATGGCTTTTGAAGACCTTTTCTCTTTTTTTTTTAAATTTTAAACCAAGAACATGTATTGGTACATTCTACATACAATGGTCACATTCATTACATTTATTTTGTACCTATACATGATGCATCTTGGTTCTCCCCCCTCTCCCCCGCCCCTCCCCTCTGCTCCCTCCCTCCCTATTTACAGCAGCTTCATTCATCATTTTCCATATTTTTCCCTTTCCCCTCTCTTTCCCCTGTTGCCTTTCTGCTTTTCCCCTTCTTTCTTTCTAGTACTCTTCTCCTCTGTACACCATCCTCCTTTTATATAATATCTATTACACCTCTTTGTCCTTATTTACAGTTATGGTTTCTCATATCAGAGAAACAATTCGATGTGTACTCATGAGTGTCTGATTTATTTCACTTAAGAGTATGTTCTCAAGGAACATCCATTTATATACAAATGACTCTAGTTTATCCTTTCTTATGGCAGTGTAGTACTCCATTGTGTAGAAAAACCACATTTTCTTTAGTCATTCATTGGCTGTTGGGCATTTAGGTTGTTTCCAAGACTTAGCTATTACAAATTGTGTTGTATGAACATGGTGGTGCATATGTCCTTGTGGTATGATGATTTTAATTCTTCTGGGAAGATCCCCAGTAGGGGAATAGCTGGGTCAAATGGGACCTCCAGTTGTAGTTTTTTGAGGAATCTCCATATTGATTTCCATAGTGGTTGGACCAGTCTACATTCCCACCAACAGTGGAGGAGTGTTCCTTTTTCCCCACAGCCCCGCCAGCATTTGTTATTGGTTGATTTTTCCATATACGTGGTTCTTTCTGGAGTGAGGTGGAATCTTAACGTTTCGATTTACATCTCTCGAATGACTAGTGATGTTGAACATTTCTTCATATATTTATTTGCCATTTTTATTTCTTCGTCTGAGAAATGTTTATTCATTTCAGTTGCCCATTTTTGGAATGGGTCTTTAAATTTGGGAGGTTTAATTTTTTTGAGTTCTTTGTATATTCTAGATGTTAGACCTTTAAGACCTTTTCTCTTGTCGGGGAGAGCGGACATTTCTGAGTTGCAGGGTAATAATGCAATAGATTTGCAAAGCTCAAGAGGTGTTTGAATGCTGAGCCAGGGCAGAGGACTGAAGTTTGGTAGAGAAAACCTGGGACTGTAAAACATAGGAAGGAGTTATCTAAATAGATTCCTCTGAGCAGACTGGTTCAGAAGCCATGAAGCATCTGCAGTTGTAGAGGGGAGCGCCTTTCTCTCGTAAGGGTTGGTGCCCCTGATGTATATCAAGATCCAGAGACTTCTTCTCATCAAGAATGAGGTGTGTCCACTGTCATTTTAAGAGCTTCCCTAACTTTATCTCTTAAGAGTTTTGTTTTTGCTTCTGGCTGAAAAGGAAGATTAAATCTCAGAATAACTTGCCTGGAGATACTATGACCCTGAAAAATATTGTGAACTAAAAGCTTTGCAAGAATGTGTTGGTGCACACAAGCAAGGGACAGGAGACCATCACTGGGAACAGATTTTGAGCTTGTTAGATCAAAGGGGTCTGAATATAAGAATAGATAAGCAAGCATTCATTAGATTGGGGACACTTTATTGGAATGTGGTTTGATATTTTGGAAAAGTTTCCAGAGAATGGATCAAATCTGCTGGTGTGGTGGCTGTTTTTGAGATATAGAGAAGATGATGATAAAAGCCCAATATAGAGAAAATGCCGGAGTAGGCCTGGTAGGTGGTAAAGAAAGGATTAGAGAAGCTTAAAGAAGTGGATAAGTGGAAACAGATACATTATGCTGGGCCAAACATCTACCAGAAGATTATGTCACATAGAAGGTCTGAGGAAACACACCATTCTCCAAACTCAGTAGAAGAGTGCTGATGAGTGGGGTGCCGTCTCTGATATGTTCTCTGGTGTCTTTTCTCCAATCGAGGACTGACAGGGGCACAGTAGTCACAGAGCTGGGCTAGGTAACAGCCACAGGAATAATAGATTTTGAGAGCAATAGAGGGCATGGAACATCATCTTACATCTACAAGAGAGAAGTCACATTCCACAAGGACTGGCCAATTAGAGGGGCGACCAAGGAGTCTTGACATACAATCAGCTGCAGAAGTAGTTAAAAGGGTTTGGTGACCTTAACAACAGATTAGAGAAATTAACATTTATCATTTTATAGACATTATAAATTGAAAGTACGTAAAGGTAGGAGGTTGTAGGTGATCATCCTCCATTGTCCCCAAAATGTCACTATCTCCTCTTCAGATTTTAGATCTGAGATAGTTTTCAAATATGGGATCCACTGGGTGAGAAGGAGGCTTAGTCACAAGGCAAAGCTACACTGCTCTGCCATGGCAAGTACATACTGTCCTGGGAGAAGGAAACTGCATGAAGTTTTCCAGAATTGTTAGACACGTGATCTGAGTGGACACTGATATACGGAGATAGGAAGCACTATCAGTGTGCCAACTTCAGCATCCTCAGAAGGATCCTACAGTAACCAGGTAATAAGCGAAATCTTGAGTCCTGACTCATCACATGCCTATGAGTCCCGAGTCCACACCATGACATCCATTTCTCTCAGGCTCTCACTTCAGACTCCTGAACTATGAAGTGAGAGTGACAATAGTGGGGGCTAGCAGAGAAGCCAAGTAGAAATCCCTCTAATGGCCTCCTAAAACCAAAATATTAAGCTAAAGAAATACTGAATTCTGAAAGAGGGGAAAGGCATTGATGAGAAACCCTATTAAGATCTCAGAGTTTCCGGCTTTGTGGTTTCTATCACATATATATTAGTCTTCTGCCGAAGTTGGAAGGACTTTGGAGGATGACTGTCGATTACATCAGTGTCAGCTAGGTACTAGTCCTGGTTCCAGCCGCTGTAGTAAGTGAGGCTGCTGGCACAGGGGATTATGGTCATTGATTTTGCATTATGTCTTTTCCATTCTAGTCAGAAAAAAAGTATCAAAAACAGTTCGCGTTCAGATGGTTAAAAATATTTGTAATAATACTGCTGTTCCATAAACTCTCCCATCCTCTGCCATAATATAATCTGAGCTTGATTTGCTTAGCACACCACACAACAGTATACCGATCTGTTGCATTAGTGATGTTACGAAAATTGGACAGAATGAAAACTATCTTGGTAACTGAAGGCCTTGCTGTGATACAGTAGCTCCAGAGGGTGAGAGATAGGCCCCGTGAAGAGTCAACATCAGCTATTGCGGTGAACTGCTTAGGGGTTGGATGGTCAAAGGACGCCAGACTATCACTGCCAAAGTAAAAGACAAATTGCTCTATCTTCTGCCTGCTATCACAAAGAAGAAAACACGAAACCTCATAAAAACCTCTAGGTTTGGAAGGTGACACATTCTACATCTAGAAATACTGCTCCAGTCCATATGTTGGTGGCACAGAAATCTGATGGCTTTGAGTAAGATCTAGAGCAGAAAAGGGCTCTGCAGCTATTACAGGTCACAGTACACAAGCCCCATTTCTCAGACCATGTATCTGGCAGACTCTAAGCCATGGGAATTGTCAGCAGTGGAAAAGATGTAGTATTCATCTTCTGGCAAGCTCTACCAACATGGTGCTGACACCAAGCTCACATCCACGACTGCCAGAGAAACGCCCCCATGAGAGCTGAAGCATCAGAAAAAGTCCAAGCTTGGAAATGCTTGCAGTCGCAGGCCCCAAATGCACAGTGGTTGTGTTATAGCACTATTCAGGGGAGATCTTGAAAGGGTAGTAGGGAAAAATCATCTTCCCGTGTAAATGTGCTACTGGTATAGACCTGCAGAGGCCATTCGATTCCTTCTGTGTGGAAGAGAAGAGGTCAAAGGTGAGAGGAACAACAACAACAGTGACAAACAAACAAAAGCCTTTTTTTCCCGGGGCAATGGCTAACGGCCTGATCAGATTTTGGAAGAAAAAAAGCTAGACGTTAAAAAGCAAGGAAGTCTGAGGGAAACACATAGAAATGAACACAGAAATGTAGACACAATGTGGAAAATTTTTTGTTTCACCTGTTGAGACTCACGAAAAAGCACATACTGGGGAGCAGACACTGAACAGCCAAGTAGGTGAGGCAGAATGATTGGGTAATTGATGTTACTTGTTACTCATCACTGATTACCCTAAACCTGGCATACTGGGTATATGAGCACAGTGAAACTGAGCCTTTAGTAGCATGGGCTCCAAATTGCCAAGGCTGGTACAATTGCAGCAGCAAAGAAGTGTGGTTCTTAAAGAGACCAGTCAGCTCTTTGGTAGCAAGTCATCTAAATCGAACTCCTACCCTGGAAAGTTGCCCGGTTGTGCTTACAAGGATAGATACCTATTCCGGGTATAGATTTCGAATCCTTCTGGACTTTGGCATTACCGCTGCCTGGAGGCTTAGACAATGAATGACCCATAGGCATGTGGTACCATCTGCCCAGGAGACAAGCTTCACAGTGAGGGGGGCACAAGAGAAAGGCAGTCTCCGTGGGATCCACCAGTTGAATGAGGTATCTTGCTATACAGAGGCTGCTGTTCGCGTAGAATTCTCGAAAGCCTTTTAAAGGACAGTTGAAGTGTTGTTTCAGTGTGGGCACTCTGAAACAATGAAGTATTTGCACGCAGTTAAGAACCACTGATTGTACGACGTCTTCAGTAAAAAGAATACACTGCTCTGTTAATCAAGGGGGAAGGCATAAATGTTTTATCTTGCCATGACTTCCAATGACTCACTGGGAGATTTGGTGCTTCCTATGCCTGAATTCTGGTTCCTGGAGTTACTTTATTGTTAAGGAATACACTGTAAAATTCTCGTTGCTCTATATACTACCATGCTGCCAGGGCACTTCACTCACCTTGTTACAACAGAGTGGGAAGCAAGGAGTCACCCTGAGGAATTGACCCTCCTCTACAAGAAGAGGTAGGACTGCTTTTTATGATAGGACCATGAACAAATATGTTTGGAACCGAGGTGATCCGTTTGGCTGTCTCTTGATCCTCTTTCTCCCAGTATGACACAGAACGGGTAACACTGCAATCCTGCCATAGAAGAATATGATGGCCAAGAATCTTGCAATCTCAAACAGGAAAGTTAGGGTCACATGACCAGATTAGTCATCAAGAATACAGGAAGGTGAGGGAGGGATTTGGAAAGGATTGTGGAGGAAGGAGCAAATGAGTTGCTGACCTCACATAACTGGCCATGAGATTGTGGCTTATTATATCAACACCTCACTTGTAGTTACCGCTCAGAAGAAAGGATTGTGCAGTAGCTGGCCTGAAACTTGTGTGAGATGAGGTGTGTGTGGCAACTGTGGAATACAACATTTAAAAATCCTGGAAGATACAAATCCCCTCTGATGAATGTTATCACTATGTACATCCAAAATGTACCATTAAAATAAAATTTAAAAAAATATCCTGGAAGACACAAATCATCATTCTGAAGATATTTTAGCCTTCTTCACTTTCTGTTCCTGACACTTCCCTCAGTAAATCTCTTGCACAGATAATAGTATCTAAGATATTATCTCACACATAATACCATCTTCTTGACATACCCACAGAATTCGATACACAAGTTAGAGTCTGTGCTTTTTTTCTTAGTTTGTACGCACCTATTTTTCACTTAGCTTCACTATATTATGATTTATGCGTGTGTCTGCATTTCCTTCTCAATTGTTTAATCACATAAATAAATAATGTTTTTTATCACTTGAGAAGTTATTCAAATGTGAGCATGTTCTCAAAATAATAAATAAGTGAACTATTCATAGGAATTATAAAATAACTATTTTTAAAGTAAATATAATGTCAGGGCATGTTCTTGACTTCATATCTACTGTTGGGTAGTGAAAGTTTTGTTAAATGATGTATTTACAGTAGATGCATTTTTAAATTTATAACACGCCAGGAATAGGGGAAATGTGTACATGGTCTGAAGTAGTTATATGTCGTTAGTTTACATATAGAATTAATCACATAGAGATGATATATTTCATCTCCTACCACCTCATTCACATAGTCACTATTTGTTTGATAATGAACAAATGTTAAAATTAATTTTTTATACATACGTAAATATGTTTCTAAAAATTTTTCCTAGTGCCACCGCAAATCCTTCCATGAATTCATTCATGAATTCCAGTACTTTGTACAGAGGCAGTTATTTGAATATAGAGAGAAAGAAAGAAAATCACACTCACAGATGTGTGAATGTCATTATAAATGGTATTGGGCTAACATGTGTAAAAATAGGCAAAGATTAATCACATTATTTTCAACTTAATATATTTGACCAGCATTAGCTACCATTATGTGACCTATGATGTTATTCTAATTCACGTGTCTGTAATTTGCCTTAAAATAGATTGTTTTATGTTACAAAGTTATCTATGAACATGAAGGAAAATGGTAATATTTTAAGTACAAAAATACATTATTTTAAAAGACATTAATGAAATGCTGACTATTGGTAGGAGTAAGTGTCAAGGAAGTACATTAAGTTCAAGTTGATTATAGTGATGTATAGTCAAAATAATGAGCCTAGAAGTATTGAAAAGGATGATCAGACCAAGAAAGATAGAACGTTTGAAGAAATTGCTTTCGTCTGTTAAATTTCTTCTAGCAGCATTTGGTTCATTTATGATCAGTTTAATTAATGGCCCTTCCTAAAGTGACTACTTGTCAGAGACAAGCACACATATACTGCGAATAAATTCTTAAGATAAACACGACATGGATATTTTAATGGCCTATTAATAAACACCTTTGCTGAGCAACGTTGTGTGAAGCCTGAAATCTTTTAGTTGCCTGAGGCGGGTATTAATGCAGAGCCCAAATAAGATCAAATCAAATAACAATGTTATGTTGTTCTAGATATTGTTAAAATTAACTCTCAGCAATGTATCATCTATTCTCTTAAAACAAATGAAACAATCAAACATTATACATTTATATTATAATGACTTGCCTTTCTTTTCACTGTGCAGTTAAGACAAAGGCTGAGAAAATAATTCTCTTTATGTATCTTTAGCTTTCTTTTCATATGACAATCAATATTAACTCTTATCAATATTTGTTACAGTTAGAAATTCTTGGCTACTTTTTATTTGCATGCTTTAAATTTATTCCCAGAACTGTGATACTCATCCTAATTTTACAGTGCTGTTGTATAGTTGAAGAAAATGCATGACCTTAAACCAAACCGAACTTTCACGTATCAGGTGCATTTAGATAATATTATGCCACAAACTGTTTTTAAAATTGAAAACAGTATCTTACTAGTGCACTAACTCCCCACATATATAGCCTGAAGCACATAAACTATGAAGCATTTAGACTTTGTCAACACAAGAGACATTAAAATGGTAGCTGTACAGTTCACAAACTTATTAGTCACCTTCTATATTCCAAAAGGATGCTCACAACATCTGTGCAAAATAACTTCAAAAATTCTGGACTAAATTGAGTTATTTAGTGGCTCTTTGAATGAACTGATTGGCTTGCAGTTTGGTGTAGCTAGTGTTAGAAATGGTTGTTGTCACTGGCTTGTCTCAGAAAGACTAATAAAATGATACTGTGTGACCCTTTAATGGCCATAAAGAATGGCTGTGAAGTCTTGCCTCTGTGATTTTCTTAGTTGATATTATGCTCATAAGACTTACGTATGGAACAGCTTGGACCTCAGATGTCACATCCTGTTTGACTGGGAACATTAGTAAGATTTTTGAGAAAGAGAGAAAAAAAGAATTTAATCAATGTGGGGTGTGTAAGTTTAATTTTTGTAGATCGAAGAGCCTTTCTTTTTTATTTTTAAAGCATACACTATTTTCTTTTCTTTTTTTTTTTTTTTTTTTTTTTTTTTTTTTTTTTTTTTTTTTTTTTTTTTTTTTTTTTTTTTTTTTGGTCCTGGGGATCGAACTCAGGGCCTTGTGCTCGCAAGGCAAACACTCTAACCACTGAGCTAAATCCCCAGTCCCTGAAGAGCCTTTCTTGCATCCTGTAATATTTGCTATAATATTTGCTAGACTGCATCCCTCCCCCCTGAAATGGCCCTTTACTTGCCTTCACTTTCTATTTTTATTGACACACTGCAGTAAGATCTATATCCTTAATAGTGGAAGTGGCTATTTTTATTACCTTTAGGAGCTTAACTCTATTCCGCTAGTGGTGGAGTGGAGCAATATAAACATAATACCATGGACTGCATGAGCAGGTGGTTTGATTCCCAAAGACTTGGGCACTCCTTTTTCTCTGACTTCACTCCTGAGCCTTAAAATAACTTGAACTTTTACTTTAGAATATGGAACTAGTTGCTTCTTGTTGTGAAATGGAACGAGAGTGGTGACATTATGTTGATAACTCTAAACTTCGGCAATAGGTGCTCAGAGGAAAGGTGAGACTAATTTCAAATCACACACGTGATTCTCATCAGTACCCCAAAGAACTCTAGCTTGGAAAGGGATTCTGTCTTCCCAGATCACTGCTCTCAGAAAAGTTGTAGGGAACATACTTTGTTATTTCATTTCCCTTAGACTTATAATATTGAATTAGAAGCATTTAAATAACTACTAGTTTAGCTTGCAAGAAAATATAAATCTCAAACAATCTGTATTCCAGCAATATGCTTTTTATCTAAGCAGAATGGCTGGAAAAGCAGATGGAAGATTGATCTGAATAGAAATATCAAAGTTTTCTTCTATTACAAAAAATAAAAGCAATTTTGCCATGCTATGCTATTTTCAATCAAATGTAACATGAGGTGAATTGAAAATATATGTCTCCTTTGCTTTTTCTCCTTTTCATTAATCCATCATCTACATAGTGTTTGCAAGATTACTGGAGCTCTGTTGTTTTCCTTCCTTTCTTCTTTGTGACATTGAATTAGCATCTGAGAAATTAATTGCCTCACCACTCTGAGCGAATTGTTCTATTGTCCGATCAGGACCCCTCTGTCCAAGTTTATTCCACTTAAATCACTGAACAGAGAGCAGCATGCATCTTTTCAGTGTGTGTTTCCTGTCAGCTCTTGTCTTCGACAATAGGAAGACAGCTTTCAGAGGCTCTATTAAATAGACTTCCTCAGTTTGTTTCTGTTCTTGCATTACATATATACAAACTGGAAGGAAAATATATATGCTGAAAAGCATATCTGCTATCATTTCCCATTACGTTGTCCACAAATGACTTGTTTTAGGGTTGTGAATTCAGAGTCTGTGGGATAGGTGTATATCCTGAGATCCATGTACAGATTTTTCATGTGAGAAATAAAGTATTGCTTTAATGATCAAGTCAAAGAAGCATTGTCTTACTTTAAACAATAAGGATCTGTTATTGTTGGACTGGATGAAAATCAGACTACTAGGGCAGAAGGTGAAACTTTAAGCCATAGGAACTAAAAAAAAAAAAAATACAACTAAAATTCAACCATAAGCAATAGGATTAAGAGCTCTTGACAATTTTTTCTTCATGGTATAACCTTTATTTAAGGGTAAGTTAGGGGGAAAAACAAATGAGGACGCAAGATTCTTTGGCAAGTAAATCTATTTGGCTGATGAATAAGAGAGGTTTTACCAACAGCGCAAAAATGGCATGTGTGACTTTTCTTGTCTTTGGCACTTAAAACATAGCTTAAATATTAAAAAATAACGAATTTGGAACTACAAAATCTTAATAATTATACAGTCTATTCTTATTGTTATTATTTAGAAAAAAGAAAAAATCCTTTGCACATGACATTTGAAATGTGATCATTCATGAAGTATTGATCTTTCAATCATTTCTCTTGGTTTTACTTGTTTGTGGAATAGTGACACCATCTTTGCACACTCCTAGACATAGTAGCAGCTAAGCCAAGTGTGTCTTACAAAGACACACTGCTTATGTGCTACAGAGTGACTGTGGTGGCAGTTGCAAATGTCATGAGTAACATAAATAATACGTAGACCGCTTCATGCTCTCCAACAAGCCTTAGTTGGAGATTTTCCCATAAACAGAGAAACTAATCTACTATAATCCCTATTGCAGAATAAGAAATATGTAATTTTTCTAATATAGTTCTCAGATTTTTTTAACCCACTTGATAATTTTTAATACTTTTCAAATGATCTCAGTTTAAAGTGATCTATAGCTTCAGAAGGTGGTGAGAAAATAATTATCTCACATTTCTCACTTCTGTTTTTTTTTTTCTTTTACTGGAAAAAATTGTGCAGTCTATAAAGAACAGAGGAGTGAATTGGGAGAAGACCGCATAGGACTGTGTTGCAGAATTCTTCGCTGTGTGCACTGTTCCACCCGCCTCAGGACACTGATGGTGATTCCTGAGAGGGGTGGTGGACCCGTGAAAAGCCAAAGGGAAGCTCTGTCTCTGAACTTCCATTTAGGAGAAATGATACATGTACTGCATTCTTAGAAAGGAGATTGACCAGAGATTGAATCATTTCACACCTTGGAAAATAATGATGTCTCATCTGAAGTAGGGTTCTCTAAGATTTATCAAACTGGAATCTATTTGGACCTAATGGGATTGTTCCTTAGACCAGTAGAATAGTGTAGTTTAACAATTTTTAAGTTCATAAGAAAGAAACTTATCAGAGTGAGTGAAATACTATTATTGTGAAGTCATAGAATTCCATAAAGTTATATCTTTTCTTAAAAGCATTTCTTACAAACCGTGAAGCTATAAACACAGCCATTTCTATGCTATCTTTTTAAATCCATGGAAGGTATAGCCAACTAACTAGTATTTAATAAAAGTAATAGAACTTCCTCCTTTTGCAGAAAATATTTTTAATCTGCCAAGTGCGGAGAGGGAATATTAATATCGATTCAGATTCACATACGAATGCTAACCTCAAAAAGTACTGACTGTGATTAGCATGCATGTGTACTGGTCCTATGGATTATAAATTCTAACTTTTTCTTCTTGATACCACTTTAAATCAAAGAAATTTTAGCTTTCCATAGTAACATTGAAACTTTGCATATTTTTAAACAGTCTTGATAAACAGTAAAGAGGACAGAAAACTTGCTATTGTTTTTTTCAGAGTAGTTCTGGTACAACACCATTCCAACTAAAATCAGACTACACTTTCCCAAAATAATGCTGGAGAAATTAAAGACATAGCCTAGGCTAAATACATTTTTGTCTTAGCTAATTTTATTGGTAAAATACTGGGTGTAGTGTGAGCAGATTCATATATAATGAAGGGAATTTTCTTTGTAACAGCACACAGATTCCATTAATATATGGAAGCCAAACACAATCCTAAGGAATTATATATTTTAAAACACTCATTATTGAGTTAGCCAATTTAAAAATGTATGGTCAGGCATTCTGGGGAGCATGTGTAATACCAGCACTCTAGGAGGCTGAAGCAGGAGGATTGAAAGTTTGAGCCCAGGCTGTGGGCAGATGAGTGACTTAGTGAAATCCTGTCAGAAAGAAAAAAAAAATCTGAGGATGTAGCTCAGAGGGAGGGCTATAGGTTCAAATATAAATATATTTGAATATATATATATTCATTCTTGAAAATGGGTGACTGTGATTCCAAAAAGCACAAACTCGAATGGCACAATTTTCAAGCTTCGCAATTAAGATTTGCAATTACAGCATTAAAGTTTTGTTTACCTCTTTGCAGAATTCCAACTCCAGATACAGAAAATTGGGAACTAATTAGTTTTAGTTTTTGATACTGTCTGTGAATTTTCCTTGGTGATGCACATAGTCTATGCAGTCCTCTGAGTTTATTAAAAATGACCTATACACTCAGATACATATACACTTCCATTTGGACTATTTATCTTCTAGCCTTAAGTCAGTTATTCATCCTCATGGACATCATTTTATTTTCGTCCCTTTCTGTTCTGTTTTTTTTTTTTTTTCCACTTATTCTCAAATACTGTCCCAACTGTTTCACTTGCCTTTCCTACACAGACGGATTGCTGAGAAATGTCCATGAGTTGTGCTATTAGGAAGCAGCTTCCAGGTCTTGTGCACATAGAGACATCCCAGAATATCATATCGTTCCTCAGTCCCACCGATACCACACTAACTAAAGAGTGCAAGGCCAGTGAGGATGATCAGTTACAGGAAGTGAAAAAATGAGACCATTAAAAGACAAATGAATTCTGACACTTTAATTTTGGTGAAAATGTAATGATACGAAACGTGACTCTTAAAATATGTGGCAGAAGTCTACACTATCTTCACTCTCTTCCCCTCCCCACATATACTTGTGTTATGCTTAGATTACTGTGCAAAAGGGGAAACAGAATAGAACGAGGTGTTGCTTGTGAATAGGTATTGTGGGTCATCTTAATTATTTAAAATCACGCTGCAGAAATAATCCACCTGTAGAGACTGCCAAATGCTTGGTTTCAAGAGATGTTCTGGTCCCAAAGAGGATTCCCTGCCTCTTTCATGTCGTTTGTTTTGTAGAACTGTGTAATTACTAGGATTTACATGGGTAATCCTACCTTTCAAAGTGTCTGCAGTTCTGTTAGGGGTTCAGACTTTTTAATGTGTTATAACTTTTGGCGATGGGTAGTAAAATTAGTTTCTCAAACTTTTAGTAATTATCATATACACATTTTATACACATGGGGCTGCTATAACTTGACTTTTGCATGTCTTTCTGAGGCCCATGGGCTAAAGTCTCGTCCCAGGGAGGTGTCATCTGCAGACAGTGACATCTGTGACAGGCAGGACCTTGTGGGGTTCTCAGATTACTGGGAGGTGTCCAGAAGAGACTGTGGCACCCCTGTCTATCTCTCTCTCTTTTGGTTTGTGGCCACAAGCTAGGCAATTTCGTTCCACCACAGTTCTCATCAAGCAGTTCTAGCATGGTGCTCTCCCTCCTGACAGACACAAAGCAATGGAACCTACAAACCATGGGCTCAAACCCCCAAATCTGTGTGCCAAAATAACCTTTTCTCCTTCTAAGCAGATTGTTTTAGGTATTTGTTGCGGTGATGGAAAACTGACTTACTCACTTAGTGGTCCTGGTTGCCTTGCTTGCTTTTGAGAATTATCCAGAAGATATGCTCAGTTGCTTGACCTAAAAAAGTACTCTTGATAGTTTACGATTAAGCATTAAGGAAAAAGCAAAAAAAACAAGAGGCAGTGGACAACAAGAAGAGCCCAAAGGTAGACAGAGGTAATGTGGGAAATTGGTCATCATGTGATTTAATCCTTCTTCTGTGCTTGTTACCCCATTTGCTTCTTTTTCCTTCTGACCGTATGGCAACCATTCATTGAAAAACTGTTGTGGAGGGTCCACGCAAGACAAAGGAAAAGCAGGATGAGTTTGTGAGAATTTAAAAAGCAGACAGCCAAGTGCAAGTTTAAGAGATCGGATGGGTCCTGGTCCTGCGGGGAAGATGAACTGCCTGTAAGTATCTACATAGGTAATAAGAGCAAAAAAAAATGTCGAGTTTCTCTGAGAATCCATGGGGATATTCTCGGCTTCCGAGTGACTTGAATCAAGAGTGTGGAATTCAAGACATTGGCTGGATGTATTTTTTTCATAGATAAGATCTGGTAAATTTGTCCCTGCTTTTGATCTTGAGTAGGGATAGGAAATAAAATTTAGGCACCTGATATTACGAAATCATGATGTTAATGTGGAAGTGAGAGACGTATTATAGTACAATTAGAATTTATTAGGAAATACTGCCTAAAGTTTAACATATAACATTGTGTAAAATTTCTTAGGTATCAAATTGTAGCAAACTCAGTAGCAAAGTGTTATTTTTGAGCAGTTGAATAAGTAAATGTTGCTCTCTGGGCCACTTTATGAAAGAAGATTATGGGAGACGGATTTTTAAAATAGAATTTGTCTAATAGGTAAAGTAGGTATCACCTATTAAAAAGAGGAACTCATTAAGTAAATTTAAAAAAATAAATATCCTTATATCTTTCCCAGAAGGAATGTGGAGAGACCCTAGTGGAAGGCTAAAATAGAACGCACAGTAAAATGAACTAGAATTGCTGGAAAAAGAGAAGTGTAGAAAATTAGCATCTTAATAACAATAATTAGTTTTACACTTACACACAGTTTGTGCTGGTTTTCAATTTATTTTGTCCAATTTTCTTCTTTTTATTGTTATAACCCTGCTATGAATCATCTTAATTTTTTTTTTTTTTTTTGAGACACAGCTATCATGTGGACCGGAAGCTATTTTCCTCAGTTATTGAATCCTAACAGTCATTTCCTTTTAGCAGGAGAGTTCTAAAAGATAGTTGCTTACAAAAATCTGTGTCAAGATACACGGACCTAAACTGAGTATATCTCGGTCTTCAAGTTATTGTTTCATAAACAGTGAACGCAACGCAATCTATTCATCGCTGAGTTTTCTTGGCATCAGCTTCCAGAGTCTGTCCTCCCTGTATGGAGAAAGTGGGCTTTCATATTGCAGTCTAAGGACAACACGTGTCCTGTCTTCCCATATCACGCATGGCAGAAGCCACTTCCTTCCCGGTGACCCTTCCCAGTGACTCTGCTTAGTTCCTTTTCAAGCGTCTACATGTATAAGCGCAAATAAGTGAAGTTCAGTGTGTGGTCATATAAATGCATACAATAATTTTTAATTTTATTAAATCATACCAATAGATATAAATAGTCATAGTTGTATAATTTTAAAGAAATAACTTCTATTTTACAAATGAGTTTTATGACTTGCTATTGCTATAAAATTAATATGTAGAAATATTTTAGTTATACAGCAACTTTTTGTCTTTTCACACAAGTATTTGTGAATATGTCCAACTTCCTAAGACATTAAAATGTATAGAAAAGAGATTTAAAAAGCAATCTTTACTATTCAATAAAAACATTAATGAAAACTAGAGGCAATTCAAGTGCAATTCCAAACTTTCTTTTTGTTCTAAATGTTTTTGTTGTGGAATTTTAGATAACTCTTTTACAAGCTTAATTTTCTCACTTTGGGAGAGAAGAATAGGAGGTTACTTAAAATATGTAGCGGTCATTAATATCCCCAAATGTGCCTTCTTACTTCTAACAAATTCTTCATCTTCATATGCCCATTATTTTTTTCCTCTCCACCTCTCTGTTATATGTCTAAGTAATGTGGAGAATGTGTCTTAATAGACGTGTTCAGTGGCTGCCTCTAAAAATGGTTCCACTGACTGTCAAGCCGGCTGCCCTCGGCGGAGAATCGTCAGACTGACATGGGGTATGATGTTCTGACCCGCACGCATCCTGAGATGATTACTAGAAAGCAAACCCATTTGGATATTACACTGCCTACTTTTGAGCAGCTCTCTGTTCTCATTCATATATATACATATATCTTTGTTCAATGAAAAGAGGAAAACAAAGGGCCCATGTGAAACTACAAAATTCCAAAACTGTTCAGTACTCTGCTAACGTCGGCTCTCTTGGTGATTTTCTTATAGCCTGGATTTGCACCACCTGATGTACAAATGCATTTATATTTCCGTTTATATTTCTTTTTTTAACCCTTTATTTTTTATTTATTTTTTTTTTTTACCAAGAACTTGTATTGGTACATTGTAGATAGACATAATGATCACATTCATCATAGTTTGTACCTGTACATGATATATCTTGGCTTCTCCCTTCCATCCTTCCCCTTCTTATTTACGATAGCTCTATTTACATTTTTACATTTTTACATTTTTTTCTTTTCTTTTCTCTTTCTCTTCCTTCCTTCCCCCCCTTCCCTCTCTAGTTGTATTCCCATTTGAAAATTGTCTTTCTTTTTCACCTTGTCTATTATACCTTTTTATCCTTGTTTACACTTATGGTTTCTCATGTCAGAGAAACTATTTGATATGTAGTCATATTTGTCTAATTTATTTCACTTAAGAGTATGTTCTTGAGGTGGATCCATTTACCTATCAATGTTTCAAGTTTATCTTTTTTATGACAGAATGGTACTCCATTGTACTAAACAAACAAACAAACAAACAAAAATTCTTTAGCCATTCAGTAGTTGCTGGGCACTTGGGTTGTTTCCAAGAATTAGCTATTACAAATTATGTTGCTATAAACATGGTTGACATTGAGAATATATAAAGAACTGAAAAAAATCAGATCCCCTAAATTTAAAGTCCCAATCCAAAAATGGACACCTGAAATGAATAGACACCTCTCAGATGAAGAAATACAAATGGCAAATGAATGTATGAAAAAGTGTTCAACATCACCGGTCATTCGAGAGATGCAAATTAAAACAACACTAAGATTCCGTTTCACTCAGGAAGAATGGCTGTTGTCAAGAAATCAACCAATAACAAATGCTGGCGGGGCTGCGGGGAAAAAGGAACCCTCTTCCACTGTTGGTGGGAATGTAGACTGGTCCAACCATTGTGGAAATCATTGTGGAGATTCCTCAAAAAACTACAACTAGAGGTTCCATTCGACCCAGCTATACCTCTTCTTGGTATCTTCCCAGAAGAATTAAGAATATCTGTTCATGTTTCTCGACACATTCAATAGTTACAGTAGATATTTCTTTTGTTTATTCCAGAAAAAGAATTATTCACATTTCAATGGTTTTTACTTTCAAATCTTACTCCTCATACCTCTGACACTTACCAGTCATTGCCTGAACGCACACATGTTCCTAACAGTCTACTTAAGTGGAATAGGTCCAATTATTCAATTGTGCTTCTATCTCATTCAAGAATTTTTCTTTGCATGTTCAGTATTTTTGCATTTATGGTGCAAACAATATTTAAATATATTTCATTACAGAATTCAACTCAGTATAACATTTTCTCAGGGATGGGTGAACCAGCCATATTTTCATTTATCAAAAGACTTGTGCTATTTTTCAAATGGATCTGGTTCACTATCATCTAAGTTACAGTACTTTTCTTTTGGAATGAGTTGAACTTAAGAAAATCCACATGGGAATAACTTCTGTTCTGTATTCACTACTTATGAAAATGGAAATATTTCTGCATTGTGTGGTCCATAAATCTTTGGACGATATTGCAAATGAATCTTATAGTGAAATAAAATACAAATATTTATGTGTATGATTAAAACATATAGCACTGTAATATAAATTTTGAAATTCTGGATCTTTAAAATTTGTAGTAAAAACAAAACAAAAACATTACATTCCAGGCCTGGGGACATATGCCTATAAACTCAGTGTCTTAGTTACTTTTCTCTTGTTGCTGGGACAAAATACCTGACACCTAAGTTTGAAGGGGGGAAAGGTTTATTTAGCTCACAGTTTGTAGAGGGTTCAGTCCACAATCGGCTGGATCCAAGGCAGGATGGCATGGCAGACAGGCGGAAAGCAGCAAGCATCCAGGATGCCAGGATTAGAGTAGTGCCAAACCAATCAATGGATTGATTTAGTAATCACATGCCCTTAATTCCAGCATCACACACCCTAGATTCAGCCACCTCTGAAAAAGCCCCACCTATGACTGCATGAGGCTTTGGGGGACATCTAGACACAAACCATAACACTCAGTACTCAGGGAGGCTGAGGCAGGAGGGTTCCAAGTTTGAATCCTCTAGCTCGCTAAGCTTGGGGAGCCTAGTGATTTAGCAAGACTGCATCTCAATAAATAAATCAATAAAAGTAAGGACTAGAGATGAAGCTGCTTGTGAAGGCCCTGGATTCATTCTCCATTACCTTAATTAAAAGAAAAAAGTACAAAATATTGCATATCAGCAACAAGATATATAATGTACAGATACAAATTCCCTCTGATGAGTGTTATCATTTCATACATCTAAAATGTACCATTAAAATAAAATTTTTAAAAAAATATTGCATTTATATTCAAACATGTTACATTATTTTTCTGGTACATTAATTCTCTGTCATTTTACTCTAGAACTCTGAAGTCAACAAATGTAGAACTCAAGTAGAAGGGTCAAAATGTCTGTATCCTTTAATAATCTCTTTGTAATGCTAGTTTAAAATGCTCAGAACTGAAACCACACATGATACTTTGGGAAATACTCAGGTTGTTTTTCCAACATTCTGGTAGGTAAATGACTATGGTAGAATTCAGAGAATATTGCCCAAAATAATCAAACAGCATAAGAAAAGCCACATGAATTTAATATTTAATATGGGATTAAGAGCTTTTATTAGCATCTGTTGCTACCTCATTCACAACTACACATCCTGTGAGCACAGAAGATAGAGTCCACATGCACAACACTCGATGATTTCTGGGTCACTAACTGGAAAGCCCAGACTACTTAAGTATATATATTCTAATTTAAATGATCATTGCTATCACTTGGTAAGTGGGTCCTTGTGATGCAGGTAGTTGGACATTAATGGGCCTGAGGGACAAGCAAGGGGGGGTCAAAATAGCATGTGCTACCAGGTATAGCTAAATAAACAAAGACCTCAGCGTATAGTACATATATAACCATCTATTGGGTCTTAGACCAAAAAACACAGTGCCTCTATTTCTACAACAAGGCATACGGTCTTCCTGATTTGCTTGCTGATCTCTTATCTTCCTTCTGGAATGTCTCATTTTTCAGTAATCAAAAATTCAGGCTATGAAAAATGTGAGAGAAAAAACCCTGCTCCCCAAGTCCTTCTTTTGCTGTTGGTAGAATGGAATCTCCCTAGATAAAATGAAAATATTTCAACCGGTATTTTTCTTTGACTTTGAGAAGTGATGACGCAAAGTTGGTGCATGATCAGGAAGGGAGCTGGTGAGAACAGACTGTAGGATTTCCCTTGGGTCTACATTCTGGACACATTTTCCCTTGCATACTTCACACGGGCATGTGTAGATATCATTTTATACTGATCTTCCATTCCTGTGTTAATATTGGTTGTAGCTCATGCTCGTGTCCCCTGCTACTGTTATTACACAGAAAGGGGACTTATCTGAAATTGTGAAGCAGATTTTTATTTTCCAGTGTATCACAAGGTACTATAACAACTAGTTTTTTACTTTTTTTTTTTTTTTGGTGGTGGGGATCGAACTCAGGGCCTCACGCTTGCTAGGCAAGTGCTCTACCACTGAGCTAGATCTCCAACCCCTTACTTCATTTTAAAATACTATTCATGTTCGAAATAGCTAAGTTTTCAAAAATATTTAACACACATAAGCCGTTTTCAATTATGAAGTTAAATTTACTTTGTCACCTCTAGTATCTCACACAAAAGCACAAAGCTTGTAGAATTATGGAAGACAAATAATATGACAGTATTCCTGTGATCTTACTGAAGCAAACACTTATCTTTTCAAACAGGGTGTCAATCCTATATTTTTTTATATCTCAATTATAATTTAAAATTTTCATTGTCATATTGCTATATAATAACTAAGTCGTAGTTAAGACTTTCTATGTGAGGTACTGATACGACATTTTCCGTAGTTTAATTTATGTAATGCTTAGGTGATAACAAAGCAATTATCATATATTGTAGAGGAAACTGAGGCTGCAAATTAAATAACTTGTAAACAATTTTACATTGTTTGCAATGATTATACTAGGAATAATCCATCTGACCTGATCCATCTGACCTGAAATTCAACCTTTTAACCATGATGCTCCTACATTGTAGCTCATGTTTTACAAGTGCTTAATTTTGTGCTTTCTTTCCATTTTGTACTATTTTATTTTTTATTATTTATTTTTATTTTAATCTTTTTTACATAAATTCATAAATACCTAAATTCATAGGGGAACTATGTAAAGTCCAATAGTGTTTAAATCAGATTAAACATATTTTTTCCTCATATTAATCCTCCATAGTAAAAACTTTGATAATTTTGGAGGAGCAACTCAAACCAACATTCTTTTCATATTCTATAAGAGAAGTCTGCATTACCAGTTTAGAGACAAACAGAAAAAGTAAGATGACATTAGTTATTTAGCCATCCAATATACATTCATCTTTTCTCTCTTGCTAGTATCATATTATTTCATTGAGGATGGACAGTAGCGTATCTAAAAAGAATATACTTATCAGTCTTACTTGTGACTATTAATGGATAAGTGAAAAATTTTGAACAAGGAGATTTAAGCAGAGTATTTTGGACACGATTCTGATATGATTCTTTGAAAGGCACTTTTTCATTCTGAATATACTTTTATTAACCTTAGCTGTCTTATTACATTTGGCTTGATACAAAGTGAATATCTGCACATGAGTATATGCATGATACTCACATATCTGGCAGCATTTTTGAGGCAATGAAGATGAGGGTAAGTTCAGAAAGATGGTAGAATTTAAAGAACCTGACTATCTATTGTTGGATGTCTTTATGTATTAGAAATAGGAATGTATTCTAACATAGACGAAAATAATTTCTGGGTGAATTTGACTAGCGACTGAATAAAATTTCAGTTTGATAAGGTATAAAATTAAGCCCAGAGAAAAATTGCTTTTGCCTGAAATAAATTGGAGTTAAATTATTTGTTTCAAAGGCCCATAAAAGGGAAATGAAGTGCATGACAGTAGGTGTTCCTGTATTGTTGAAGAAAAACAGATTTCCCCTGTGGCTAAAGAAATATTGTGTTGCCAAATTAAAATTTAAAAAATGGTTTTAGAAAGGGAGTATAGAATTTCAAAGTTAAACTGTTGCAAGCACATCGATATTTCAATTATATAGTCATTTCAGCTGATTCCAATATAAATTTTAAGATAAAGAATTCCTTTTTGTAATGCTGTTGACCTAATAAAGATATATTTTTAGATAAAATCTTAAGCAATGCTAGTATCACATTGAAGCGAATAAACAAAACTGTGGTAAATTTAAGACTGTTTGTAAAAATTTTGAAGGGAGTAAGGAATGAGTGAAGGAGGGAAGAAAAAACAGACTATGCCAGTCAATTACACAAAAACATAAATAATTTGTTTCAATGACAAAAATGAATCAATACTATGAATTGGTCAATTTTCATTTTATTGGTGTATTTTATACTATTTGCAGGGAAAAAAAAGAGATTGACCTATTTCTACCTGTATTATTTTGCTAAAAGTTGTATTTCTTGTGCAGAATGGAGCCAAGGTGAGCTTTTGTACATTGGAATGAATTCTGGAAAGGGGACATGCAGTTTTATATTTGCTGTTGTCTAGAATAAAATTCATGGAAAAAGAAAGCTTAGCAACAGTAGGAAATAACTGTCTCAAACTGAAAAACACGCCAATTGAACTATTTATTCTAGACAACAACATTTCTAAATCTATTTTGTTCTTAAAGACAACAAACAATCAAATGCAGCAGTGATTCTGTTGACTATATTGGTAGCAGGAGAAAGGAGGTATAGGGAGAGGTTCATGAAAAATTGGCATTGCAACAGTAAATATGAATTATTCTCAGTGCACGTAGGTGTAGGTATGTCATACTACTCAGGAACTCAGTTCTGGTTTTGCCTGTACTCAACTGTCCTGTCTCCTTATACTAGCAAACGATGTTTATGAAAACTGAAGTTTGAGAAAGTAGCCCCCCAAAGGCATGCAATTCCTCCCTTCTCAGCGGCCAGCTCCTGGGAGGTCGCGATTGACTGACAGGCTCAGTGGTGGCCTCCTGAGTGAGATCGATGTTGAGACTTCTAAACTCTTCCAAGGACACCCCGGGGTCTCTAATTGAACTCCAGGGGACTGAATTGAATTCATTTTCAACTCTCAATAGCTCACAGTCTGAAGAATCCTACTTAGGCATAAAAACATCTTGCCATTGTCAAAACAAGTAACAAGAGCCAAACCAGGTGTAGATTCCTACCGTACCAGCACATCCTTCGTGGGTCACAAAATAAGCTTCATGTTTTAGGTAGTGGGTAGAGCTATTCTTCCTGCCTGGAACATTCCTGAGCCTTTATCCATTCAAAATGCAAACAAAATATCATAAACCCAATGATTTATGAACAACAGAAATTGGTGTTTTGCAGTTCTGTAATCTGAGAAGTCCAAGATCAAGGAAACAGGAGGTTTGGTTTCTGGTGATGTCCTACTTCTTGGTTCACAGATGGCACCTTCTTGGTCTCTCCTTACACAGTGGGGGTGACAGCAGAGCCCTCTGAGACCACTTTAATAAGGGAACTGATACGTGTCGGGTCAGAAATGTTTCCCAAGAGCTCATGTGTTGCAGGTTTGCTGTCCAGTGGAGCAAGGGTCACTGGTGGGAACTTGAGAAAGTGATTGGATGGGCTGTTGGAAAGCGCTGGAAACAAGAAGGTGGGGCTTATTTGGAGGAAGTCGGCCACTGGGTGCATGCCCTGGAAAGGTGTATCTTGTCCCCTAATCTTCTTTCCTCTTTTTCCTTATTGCTGCAAGGTAAGGGGAGCAGTATTGCTCTACCACATCCTACTCAGCATGATTTTCTGCCTCACCAAAGGCCCAGAAACAAGGGACTCAAACGATTGAATCCTTTGAAATTGTGAGCCCAAATAAATCTTTCCTTGTTTAAATGATTTATCTCAGGTATTTTATAAATAGCAATGGAAAGCTGACTGAGAAGTGCAGAATCCCATTCACAAGGGGTCTGCCCTGATGATGTAATCACCGCCCACAGGCCCAGCTCCTAAAACCACCACATTAGCGGTCAGGTTTAGCCATATACATCGGAGAGGCACACAGACATTCATGGTGCAGCTCTAGACACAAGGCGCATGTCACGCATTTGGTAGTAGATCGTGCTCCTCTGTCTGGAATGTCCTACTTACTCTGTTTCTCCCTACAATTCTGTACACCCTTTAAAATCTGACTCTAGAGTCCCTTTTCCTGAGAAGCCTTCTCTAGGCTCCCACATTGTCTGAGTTTCAGACTCTTTTGTCAGATTTTCCTCTCGGCACCTACATTCAGTAGATGTTTGCTTATTTTTGTTTGGCTGCTTAATGACAAAGAAACACTATCCTCTCTCTCTGTCTGTCTCTGTCTGTCTGTCTCTGTCTCTGTCTCTCTGTCTCTTTCTCTCTGTCTATCTCTCTCTCTCTGTCTCTCTTTCTCTGTCTCTCTCTCTCTGTCCTATATTTATGGAGTGTGCAGCAAACTCCACATGAATGACAGTGTGCTGGTCTTGGTGACCAGCCCTCTCTGTCTAGTTCCTTCTGTGTAAAGTGTAAATAATAAGTTATGTCCTGGGAAAAACATTATTAGGGTAATCAAACATAATTCATCTTGGAAAGTGTACAGCTCGAGGCTCAGTATTAAAAGGAATGAACTTGGGGATCACACATTGCATGTTCTCTGCCACTTTTGTGGACTTCCAGCAAATGAATTGGATGACAGCACAAATGGGTCCCAGAGAATTTCTACCTGTCTTAATAATCTGTACACTAGAAAATGGGACTTTTAATTTACTAGAAGTTGTAGAAATTTCTCCTGGGTCTGATTCATAGTGTCTCCAGATGTCTAGAAAGAACAGTAGATATGCCAGCCTTGTGGGAGCACAGCACACAGATTTCCCAGTCCAGCTACATTTTAGTTTCTGGAAATGGCTCTGAGAGTGAAATTAGCATATGGCCAATTTGCTGGATGCCCAGAGGTTCCTGGATCATGCTGATACATCTTTATCTACTCATTAGGATTATGGCTTGAAATTTGGTTTTCTTGAGTTTATGCTTATTACTCTTCTAGTTATTACAACAGTTCATTCACATTATGCTTCACTTTCTCCTCCTATGAAATGGATTAATTAAAACTAAACTTAAAAAATATGCTTGGTTAATATATTGACCTATATCCAATTATATGTAATGTGTTTTCAATGGGCAAGAAGCAGGAAATGATCTTTCAGTTTGCATATACCAGCAGTGTTTGGGATGATTTTTGTTACTACTGGGGCTACACTTAAAGAAATATACAGATAAATGACACACATGCACATATATATGAGTATGTGTGTTTAGTTTTAATATACTGATGAGGTCCTGTTCAGGAAAATTTAAAATATAGGTCCTTTTAGCCCCAAAAGCAGCATGTTGAATACATTTGTTGAGATACAAATGAAATTAAAATTTGCCTTTTGCTTCATCTTTAAAAGTTATTAATTAATGGGTGAAGTCTGACTTTAGCTTCATGTTCACATGGGTGGGTCTCAGGGTTTTCCGCTCATTTGCTCACTTTTGAAGAACCACCATTACTACAACATTCTCAATTCAGAGACTAGACTGCCCAGGCCCATGTGATAACCAGAACTGCGAGCACAATTTGCCATCATTTCTCTACACCCACCAGTTCCATACAGCAGGGCAATAGAAGAGCAATTAAATGCAAAAGGAAAACAAACATAAAAAGACTTCTGGGCTTGCATGTTCCTGGTACAAGGATGGGGAAGCAGATAAATGGAAACTTAGAGCTGAATTAAAGAAGGAATCATACGTTTAATTTATTCTGGTATCAGAGTTATGAAAATTGACAAACAAGAGCACAGAAAAGTCTCTGCATCCCTGGAATAATGAATTCTACTCAGAGAAGGAAAGACGTGGTTTTGAAAAGTGTTACTTGACTGGAGACATATTGGGAATCCAACTCACAGGCTCAGGGCAAGGCGGCCGCTGCTTCCGAGATAGACAGCTGGGGAGGCAAACAAGGACAAGTCTCCACGTTGGGGGATGGGGCACAACTTCAAGGACCAAAGGCCGGATCTGTCTCAGCACAGGGCTGAAAAGTAGTTTGGGGAAACCAATGGAGATACAGAAACACTAAAATTTTTTAAAAAGAAAGAAAGGCATTTAATTGAGATATAGAGACACGAAGTTTGCATGGATCATTGACTGTTACACATGTAAGCCACCTGCAAGACAGGAGTTTATATGAGGTAAACTTTACATTCAGCTTAACTCTGGGGTTGCAAACACAGCAATTCATATAGAGAACAAGGGAAGTTAAATACACATACATATGTATGTATGTACATATACATATTATTTAAGCTAAGTATATATCTTACACCTATATATATTAACTAATGTCTCCGCAATGTATATTTCTGTTTACATATACATATATGCACAGACACATCTGCCTGTGTATGGCAACTAGGACAGAGAAAACTGCCGGGTCTAGATCGAGCATGTAAATTCAAAATTTTGCATCTGTGCAGTTTTGTTTCGGATTATAGTTCGTAGAAAAAAAATAACCTGACTTACAATTCTATCTTCCCATATTACTGGGAAAATTATCCCAGGAAAAAGAACAGAGGTCATGAAGTAGTCTAATCTCTTTGTAAGCTTGGTAACTGGACTTCCGGGTAAATTAAGGAATGACATTTGTGAAGAAGACAGTTTATGCTAATGGGTTGATCTTAGTAGTTGCGACTTATCTTTTGTATAAAGAGTTAAAAGCGTTGAGTAATTACTGTGTCTAAGTCTTCCCAATAGAATTGGGGAGAGCCGTCAAGTGGCATATATTAACAAAGTCAGCTGAGAGCACATAAAAGGACGGAGGAAATACAGCAAACAATATTCATCTGCCTTTCTTAAGAGCTCTTGGTGAGCTCTTTATCACCACTGTCTAAAAGAAATACAATGTGGGCTGTAAATGCAAGTGATCTTTGTAATTCAAAATTTTCTAGTAAGCACATTTAATCAGGTAAAAAGAACGAGGTGAAATTAATTTTGAAATTTGTTCAACCCAATGCATTTTAAATTATTATTTCCCTATACAATCAATATAAGAACCACTAGTAAGCTGCCTATGTGAATAAATTAATACTAAGAATTCACGATCCAGAGTATATTTTACACTTACAATGTTTCTCTGTTAAGAGTAACCACATTTCTAATGCTCCACTTGTGTGCAGTATTTGGTTAGTGGTGAGTATATTGCATGGAGTTGGTCTAAACCTTGAAAGGAAGGAGGGAGGGAGGAAGAGGGAGAAAGAGAGAGAGAGAGAGAGAGAGAGAGAGAGAGAGAAAGAGAGAGAGAAGGGGGTAAAGAAGAATGGAAAAGAGGGAGAGAGAGGAGGAAAGGAGGTAGAGAGGTAGAGAGGAGAGTTAGTCAAAAGCCTGTAAGACTTTTATTTCTTTCTTTTTTTGAGGTAGCATCTCGCTATGTAGTTCTGGCCGGCCTTGAAATCACTATGTAGCTCAGGATGGCCTCAAACTCGTGGCAATCCTTCTGCCTCAGTCTCCTGAGTGTGAGTGCTAGGATTGCAGGCATGGGCCACCATACCTGGATTTTTTTTTTTTTT
The DNA here is from genome assembly GCA_004026905.1 of Hystrix cristata. Classification (NCBI taxonomy): domain Eukaryota; kingdom Metazoa; phylum Chordata; class Mammalia; order Rodentia; family Hystricidae; genus Hystrix; species Hystrix cristata. Next base: position 1,721 of record PVJO010012128.1, on the reverse strand, counting down.
AATACTAGATTTTCTACCACTGAAAAACTCTTGTGTTTTTATTTTAACTGGATAGATTTATGCTAACCTACACATGGAAGCAAATAAGTCCATTGATTTCCCCAAAGAGTTCAAACTCAGGTGGCTTTTGAATGTTGAACACATTCTATTCAGCATTTTGGACATTTTTAGTGGTACAAAACATTTGTCAAATCATTATTGTCACTACTTTGTTAGATTTAATGATCAGGATGGCACAGCGGTAATTTTAGACAGCGTAGGGTAACAGACATTACTTGGTTGAGCACAGATTCCAAAGTGATTGCAAGTTTTTATGAGCAGAAGCAATATATCTAAGATGGTAGGACAAGAAATTTGATACAGATGGTTGGACCGATCTAGCCCCAAAGGGTAGCAAATTGTGCCCCCATCTGTTCTCTACCACAGATTTTATACTCTTTAAGGTTTTCTAATACTATTTGTATAGGTAAACTTTGGATTTTTTTTTAATAGAGAGACATAATTAATTAAACATTATTGTTAATTTAACATGTTTACCTATAGATATTCTACATGGGGTGAGACTGGACCTCTTCAGTTTATGCACCATATATAATTTATTGTTTGAAAGTTATTTCCTATAAAAATAAACTTGTATGATGATATACCATTTATGATTATGTCATACACTAGAAATCCCAAATTTACCTAATCCTGGGAATGTATTGTGGGAAAACACCACTATCGTTGGGCAAAAAGAACACTAAAATTTTAAATTAAATGAGTTTGAAAAGTAACTCAATCATTTTAATTTCTCTGCCTCAGAGATAAATGGGGTATCAAGGTGTATCAAAGGCTTTATAGGTTCATTGGAAGAATAAATAAAATCATGACATGTCAATGTTGAATCGTGATTAGAACATATTTCACAAACTTAGCAGCAATTTATTTGGGGCTTTTAATTGATGAAATGCCAGTGGAAATAGATTAATTGAAAATGTGGACCTGGTCATTGAAAATCACACAGGAAAATAAATGTCTCCATCATCACCTATAAACAGGATCAAATAACTGTGAATAATGGTAGAAAAAGACTAAAGGAACTGTCCAATAATATCACAAATCACCAATATGTGATCAAATATCACAGTATAAGGTCACAAATAGGCCACGAATTCTGCTTAATAGACAGAATTCCTATCCCAATGTGATGTCTCAAATCTTGGGGGTCATCTGGAAGTTAACATACATATTATTATGTGACTACAGAAAATATTGTATATCTGTGTCGGTCAACTTTCCACTGCTGTGACAAAATATCTGAGAATCACAATTTAAAGGGGAGAAAGGTTTCTTTGGGTGTAGAACTTTGCAAGTTTCAGTCCACAGACAGCTGTCTCCATTGCTTTTAGGCTTGAGGCAAGGCAAAAGCGTCATGGCAGAAGAAAGTGGTGCATCCCAGGGCAGCAACAAAGGAGATGGAGAGGGTGCCAGAGAGGAAGAGTGTGGAGACAAGATTCACACTTTGGAGCCACTCCCCCATCGATCTGCATGCTCCAAATTGGCCCACATCCTCTTGGCTCATCCAGCTATAAACTCACCAATAAATTAGTCCATTGAAGATGATAGAGCCCTCATGGGCTGATCACTGCTATAGGCCCCAATGCTGAACATTATGGCATTGGAGACCAACCTTCCAATGCATGAGACCTTGAGAGACACTTCTTTTTTTTTTTTTTTTT
>PVJO010012127.1:0-56808 GCA_004026905.1 Hystrix cristata | reverse complement strand
ATGAAAAAATTGGTAATTTAAAGGAAACAGTAAGTCCTGAGGTTTCTGTTTCACTTTCACCACCAAGAGCAACGTTCGGGGAGTTGCAGGTTGCACTTGGCACCTCCGAAAGTTCAAAAGGGTTCTCTGTTTCAGAGAGGGATGATCATGGATCCCTGGAAAAAGGTTTAGAAGGACAATGTCTTCTAGAATTGCTTCAGAAGACCCTTCATCAACTCCAAGCTTTGCTGCATCTATCAAGACACCTAGCAGAAATAGACAAAATGAACACAAACACCACTACAAATGTGGAGCAGAAAAAATTAGACAAGAACAATAACAGTATTGTGAATCACGAAGAAGGGAAATTGCAGCACAAATCTTTGACATATTTTACTCCTGAAGAAAAAAATAAGCCCACTAATAATTTAGAGTCAAAAGCACTGGAAATAAAACTGAGTCCTTGGATACCAGAGATGGCAAAAAATTCCGTACAAAAGTGTAGCTTTTATCTAAAACAGGCTACTTTTGAAGAATACCAACGGAGACTCTATCCAAGACTGGAAAAAAAGAATAAGTTCCTGTTATGGCCTCAAAGTCTCCAAACATATTCAGCGAAAGAAAAAGACAAACTTCTTATGCACTTTTCTGTGAAAACATTGGAGATAAAAATGACTGCCTTTCCCAAAATTGTAAGAGACTCTTATGCGATGGTCACTGCCCAGGAGAAAATGAAACTTTTACCTAACTATATTCATTCTGCTTTCAAAGTACCAAAGCAAAAAAACAAAATCCTGTTACTCTTTGATGAAAAATCTCTTCAGGAAATAGACCTTAATTTGCAACACAAACACCTCCATTATCTCCTGGGTGGTTCTGCTAAAAGTACATTCCCTAAGCCCAACGCTTTTCCCAAACATATCCATGATTTAAACACAACTTGCATATGTAGAAAAGCAGATGACAGCAGAGTGAATTGTTCTCTTTCCCGTGACACAGAACTACTAGAGCAACACATTACTTTCAGAAAGCAGCAACCCACTGAAAACTCAGTACTCTCCAGCAAAGGACTGGAGCCAACCCCTGTGTGTGCCTCTGACCCTGGTCTACACAGTGTGGTACAGGAAGACACTAGAGTTCTTTCAGGATTAAAACCTGTGACTCCAGAAAAAGATAAACAACGTCACGTATCATTTCAAGAAACAAATGCACATAAACCTTTCGATGTAAACACCCAGGAAAATGCTACTGGTTTAGGTGATTCACGATCAAGGAAGATTTCTGATGACTTCACTGATACTCAGATAGGTACTGAGAATTCAGCTAATGTGGAGGAGTGCATAGCTCCTGAAGTGGATGACAGTGATGAAAGTGTATTTTTAGAAGCCAACACTAACTTAAATCATGAGTCACAAAAAGTTCTATATGAAGTACAGAATGGCATTCCTTCGACCAATCTCTTCACCATTAAAGACATCATACCTTATTTGAAATCATTTAATGATAAAGATTCAGGTTCCCATCCTGTTAGAGCCTGCAGAAAACACACCTTAAACATAACACCACCTTCCTTTGAGTCTCAAAGAAGGAAGAACTACAGATCACCCTCCAAAATGCAATCACCTGACTGGTATACTTCCTCAGGTACTCTGGACATTCAGTCTACAACATCTTGCATGTCATTAAGAGAAGAGAGATTATTATGGACTACAAGCAGTGAAACAAGTTACTCCTTATCAAATATTAAAGTACATGCTGCAAAAAACCAAGGAAAGTTTTACATGTACCCTGAAAGCAAAGAAAGAAAGAAGTCCAGATCTAATTTACCTAAAAAGCACAACAATTGTTGGGACTATGATTCTGGTTACCATCAGACACGCAATAGAGAGAAAAGCACAAGAAAGAATAAAGTATGTGATTATGAGCCAGAAAGATCAGATTATTCCTATTCCCAACATAAACACAAGACAACACCAAAACCTCATCATGAGAAAATCCACCACCATCCTGAAAAAAACCAAAACAAGCCCTTTATTTATGCCTGTATAATAACAGATTCAATGGATGTGACACCTAAAACAATACGTTGTAATATTCCCACAAACATCTTGAAAACAAACTTTAGAGTTCCCCAGGTGGCAAAGATATCTAGCACACGGGACATATGGAGCTCGGTGAGAAACTTGGGGTCATTATGAGGGTTGCTGAGCACAGATAATTAAAATTGATATTGCCTATAAAGCTTCCTCTGAATCAAAATGTTGGTCATTATTGTAAAGGAATGTCAACTGGTTTCCTCCTGAACTGTTTTCTCACCTGATATACTTTATTTCTAAGGTAGATTTCTGCAATTGTTCTGGGGGGCCAGATGGAAGAGCAGATGATTTGGAGTTTGGTGCTATCATGAATGAGCTCCCTCTGTAGTGGACACTGCCTCCTTCTAATCTTAGGAGGAGTAGTCCACAGATTCAGAAGTCTTCTTTCCACCCTACACCAATGACTGACGAGTGAGTAGGAGGAATTATAGTCTACACATGAGACAGAGATTTTCTACCAAGTAGGACAGAAGCACAGAGACTAAAGGGGGGAGAGTTTCAGATAGCGGTGAGGATTCCAGTGACAAATGCCAATACAGGGACAAGAGCTGAAATAATGTCTTTTGAGTTTGACAACCAAATGCAATGTCTTAATACTTTTTATTATAGAGAAATTTGTATGTACGTATACATAGACGACAGAATAATATGATAGACTTCCTCACACCCATTTAGCGGATTGTAAACTCAAAGCCAAACCTGCCTTCTCCACTTCCCACCCACTTCTCCTCCACTGGTAGTTTGAAACAACTCCTAGATATATCATGTGACCTACAAATATTTTATTATGTATCTCCATAAGCGCTAAGTCTGTCTTATTCTTCATTGATACAGAGGCAGCTTACCGGTCTCTAACCCATTATGCAGGACAAACCGTCCCCTGTGAGGTCTCTGTAATGAGGGTCAAAGATATTCCCTTCAGATCATTGGAAACCCTTCCCCTTTTGTCTCCCCGAGGGATATCCCTCTACCTGCTCTTTCCTAGAGATACCCCAGTGCCCTGAGAGATCACATGGCCACTCCCCAAACTAAAAAGGGGCTACTCTGCTTTCTTGGACTGTAGGGATCCCTAAGACTATGGGTCCCCAATTTCAGACTTCTCGTGAAAGCCCCTATATCGGGCCTCCAAAAGGCTTACTACAGAGTCCTAGACCCTACCATCCTGATTGAGACACCCTTCCAAAATTTAAGACCTACTGTCAAGAAAATTCATTTGACTTATCTCGGATTGTACAAAGTAATGATAAGGTAAGCAAATAATTCCCCCCGAAGTGTTAGCACCAAGGTGTTAGGCAAACAGATCACTCGAAAAATAAATACCACCGAGTTGACTGAGTGCTCCTCAAAATACAGCAGGAGGAGATGTGGTAAACAATCAAGTACTGCCACAGTCTGAAAGTGGGGACGAGACCAGGTCCAAGTGTGTCCTTTCTCCCAGCTTTCACTTCAGAAAGGAAAGCAGAAGACACAGAGATTAGAGTTCCTCTCCAGAAGGTCTCCGTCGAGAGGTCTCTGAAGCCCCTGCCCACACTGTGATGTCACTGACTGCCCCGTCGTGTCACAAGCAGCAGTAAGGAAGCTGCCAGTGGCCTGGGTCTGCGTAGCTCAGGGGCTGAACTGGCTGAGCCTCCTGGCCAGCCTGCCTTCCTACCCTGGGAGCCCCATAGTTCTCTCCCTGGGGGAGAGCGAGGCCTGAGGCTGCCCTGATCCTGAGGTAGGGGAAATGGCCCACGCAGGACTGAGGAGAGGTAGGGAAGTGGATGTCTCCCTGGCCTGCCTCTGGCTTTCTGCAGCAAAAAAGGACTGCTCAGTGCAGGATAATTTAAGGATCATAAAATCACTCAATTTGCTTATCATTGAGCAAGAAAAAAGATACCAAAACACATTCTGACAAGAGCATCCACTTATGTTTAAAGATTAAGAAAACTGTGGAAACCCATGTGACCTCAGAGAAAGGAAATTCTGCCTCCAGCATCCCCAGGCTGCCCCCAGCATGGTGAGAATAAACCACCACAGTTCAGTGCGAAACCCAGTCCTGAGCCTGTTAAGGAAGAGTTTGTGATCCAGGAAAGCCTTTCCTGGTGGGACGGCCCTCCCTGCTGCAGGGGAATGTCACGAAGAAGCATACACAGGGTTCTTGCCTGAGAAGCTTCCACAGCAGGATCACACCCCACCACTGATGTGGAGGTAGAGGAGCCCTACCTGCAGAAATCCAAGGAGGAGGGAGTGCCCCTCAAACTCAAGTGTGAGCTCTGTGGCCTAGTGGACTCTGCCTACAAGTTCAAGTGGTCCAAGCGCTTCTGTTCCATGGCTTGTGCAAGGAGGTACAATGTGGGCTGCACCAACGGAGTGGGACTTTTCCACTTGGACTGGAGCAAGCTGCAGCAGGCAGGGACCACAACCTACCACCTCCGCCAGGCCAGCAAGACCAGTGTTGGTAATAACTGCACCCCTTTCGGTTACTGCTGCCTTGTAGATGCCACACAGCCAGGAAGACTCCAGTCACTGCTCAGATACCTCAAGCTATAAGGAAGCCCTGTCACCCATCTCAGCCAGCTCCTCCACCTCCCACCAGCAACAAGATCAGCAAGACCCGGAGCTCCCTGACATGCACATGTGGGATTTGGTGGGCATCGCTTCCTACCAAGTAAGCCCACCAGTGGAATGTAGATGTCTAGGAATTTACCCTCTCTCTGCCGGCTGCCAGGAGACCAACAGGCAAGCCCCGGTGTTGCTCAAGGAGGACCCACCCGCCCTGAAATCCCTGTGCACATCAGCATCAGCTGAAGGATGACTACGGCTGGCCCAGGGCTCCGGACTGAGCACAGTCAGACATTCCTGAGGGCCCAGAGATGGGGCCAGGTGGAGGGAGGCATCTCTCCACAGGAATATAGCTGGGGGGGAGGCCTGGGTACCTCCTCAGAGGCTCTCAGGGGCCTTTCATTTCCGTGGGGGTCAGAGGGGCAGGGGCATAGAAGATGGGGCTTTGTGCTGGTGAAGATTAACAGGACAGGCTTCCTCCAAACTCCCAATACTCTAGCCCGCTCTCTTCTCTGCTCTTGTTCCCCATGTTCCCAGGGGTTATGGTCAGGGCTCTCCAACCTGAGCTGGGTCACTTCCAAGGGCAGCCAGCAGGCCCAGGTAGAGGCCTTACAAGCACCTGCCCTCCTCCCACCTCCTTCTTCAGGGCTGGTAGCCTTCTGTGGCAAGCTTCTCCCCCTTCAGCCTGTTTTGGCAGCAACAGGGGTTCTCCTCCTACACCCTCTGCAGGTGGAGAGAGAAGCTGGGCCTAGGTTGGCCATGCCTGCTGGACCTCTTGACACTGTGTGTGTGACTGTCTGGGAGCCTGGACTGACAGGCCACGAGCCACCCTGTGGCCACCCTCTTCTGTTTGCTACAGAACATCTAGGGAATGGAAAAGAAGGGTGGCCTTGGTGGAGATTAGGTTTCCTTTCCAGATTTGTCAAGAAGTATCTGTGACATCCCTGACTGCCTTACTGACTTATAAGTGGCAGTAAGAAGCTGCCAGTAGCCTGGGCTGCATGGCCCAGGGCCCACCTGCCCACCCTGAGGGGCCCACACCTCCCTTCCTGTGAGTTGCACAGAAGTCGGAAATACTGACCAGCCTCTAAAATGCAATCTATGGCTGGTGTCATGGTTGGTCACACATCCTGGACATTTGGTCTTCAGTCATAGATCTCATCCAGTCTTTTCATCTTCTATATCATTTTGGGAAGAAAACTTTTCGTGCACTACAAGCAGTGAAACAAGTTTCCTTTTACCTCCTAAAATAAATCAAATAGTAATGTCTATGTTGCAAAAAACCAAGGCAGCGTTAATGGCTTGGGTCTAGCTGTCCCCCCAAAGCCTCGAGGTTGTAGGTGGGGCTTTTTCCGAGGTGGCTGATCTAGAGTGTATGACTGATTCATGGTGCAATGATAGGATTAAGGATACTAGGATTAAGGGTGTGTGATTACTAAAGTAGCCCACCGATTAGTTTGGCTCCTGCTTTGAGCCTGGTAGCCTAGATAAAATACAAAAGGGGCAGAAAGAAGCTGCTGAGGTCCCCTGCTTGCTTGCTTTGCTACCTTCTGTTTCTCCTCTGCGATGCCTGTCTGCCATACCACCCTACCTTGGAACCAGCTGATTATGGATTGAAACATCTACAAACTGTGAACTAAACAAACTTTTCTTCCTTTAACTTTGAGTGTCAGGTATTTTGTCTTAGCAACAACAAAAAGTAACTAAGACAGGCACTTTTGCACGTGCCCTGAAAGAAAAGAAAAGAAAGAAGCCCAAATCTCATTTACCTAGAAAGACTTCAAGTCTTTCACGGCCAGAGATGAGAGTAGGTAATCAAAAACAAAAAACAAAGAAAAACAAAAGCTATACATCTTTCTCCTTTCAATCTGTACGACTTCACCAGCCAGGCTTTTTCCAAGAGCTCCTGGTATAATTACATCCACACTCTCCCCTGCTGGCCCTCAGGCTGGCTTTTAGCTCAGTGGGGAAGAGCAAGCAAGATACTTCTCATTATGGGCACTTTAGTGCAAGTCAGTTATGATGTCTCCCCAATCCAGTCACTTCCCCAAAGCCCCATCAGGAGGCTTTGGGGGACACATAGATATAAACCATAATAATACCGTTCCCCCAGATCCAATAGTTATCAGGATTTCCCCACATCTGTTTCATCTGTTTCAGTTCTCCTCCTTAATGCATTTAACCACCTTTTCTGACCAGGCCCAACTTCTAACAGCACATCCAGGTATGGATTCATCTGTGGATTAATCCACCATTGAGCACGGCACCCCCATAATCCAGTCATCATCCCAAAGCTCCACCTTTGAACATCCGAAGCTTTTGGAGGACAGTCTAGATCTAAACCATAACAGATTCTTTAATGGCACAGAATTTTGCCAGTCTCATTTGTAACATTCTGAGTTATGGGACGTTGTCTTCAGTGGCACTTTATTTTCCTTTCTTTTACTAACTCGCTCTCTTGAGCTGTTCTCTTTTCTCTTCTCAGTTCAGTGCTTCTAGAACAAGGGTCTCAGCCTTGAACACCTGTGAGTGGGGATGATGAGGCAGTAAATTAAATTAATAAAGTTACATGGATGGTGGCTTTAGAGAAGTCAAGACCAGGGGAATGTGGCTTCTTAGGTCCTGCTTATTGTTAAAAGGAAATGTGCAGCCTGGGATAGCAATTTGGATTTTTGAAAGAAAACATAAAAAAATTTGGCAATTCGTTCAATTATCAAAATGTGCTGTGCTAATCAAAGACACAACTGTAGGTCACATATGGTCCACAGGCCACTGGTGTGCAGTCTCCTTTGAGCTGCCTTCTGGAGCCTTCCAGATACCTGAATTCCCTCATTCCATGGCAGCTCCCATTCTCCCTCTAGGCCTACCTGGCAAATACAATACTTTGCTTTCCAAATTATATTTATTCTCCACCAAATACCCCATTCCTTGAGTGACTATGTTCAAACAAATTCTTATTATTACAATGAGTCCTGGTATGTCAACTTCATTGAATCAGTAAAGCATGCTCCTGGGTGTGTCTGAGTGGGTCATGGAGGCATGACCTTGGCTACTATATGGTCTCTCACCCATTCCTCTCTGACACTGTTCTCCTGCTCTGCTTCCTGGCCACCATGAACTAAGCAGCTTTGCCTCTCCATGCCCTTCAGTCATGTTGTTTCTGCCTTGGAGTTAACCGACCATGTACTGAATCATCCCCAACTGTGAGCTAAATTAAACCTTTCTCTTTAAACTGTGGGTGCCAGGTATTGTGTCTCAGGGACAGGAAAGCTGACTAATACACTCATTAATGTGGTAATGAATGATGGGTAATTCTACCCAAAGAATGTTGCATCAAATCACAGTGTGAAACCCTGGCAGTGGCAGCCAGCGAGTAGTAGTCTATGTGCGTGAATGATGCAGGCAGATGTTCATAATCCCAGCTTCCAAGAGGCATCCGGCTCTAAGCCTTGGTTCTCTCATCTGACAATTGGTATAATAATACCTGGCTGGTTTTTGTAAGGTTATTTTAATTTATAGCATTTGTTTTTGTAGAGTATGGGAACTCCACAATTGCACGAGCCCTTACAAATCACCTAAAGCAAACTCTCCACTGTGTCGATTTTCTAAACCCACGAGATTTTGGATCAAAGGATTTTCCCAAGGTCTTGGCTAGCCAAACTGAATATTAGCTTGCAAAATTTACTTGTCATGATAAAATTTATGATAGAATTGGCAATGAGCTCTCACAGCTCATCCATCCAGCAATATGGAGTAATTACCGAAACAGAACAATGGCTCCCAAATCTGTCAGGTGGGCTACTGGGAAAAGGGCCTGTGCACTTTTAAACCATTGCAGCTCTGTGAATCAAATGAAGGATTAAATGAAAACACCAGCAAACAGAACAAACATCATTAACTTTAAGAATAGCCCTTCGGGTCTGTTGCCTGGCTTGCTTTGCTCAGTAACAGGAGGGTCAAGTAACAGGAGGGTCCTGGGGAAGTTTTCTTTCCCAGGGGGATGATACTTTCCCCCAGCACTGACCCATTTCTTCCACGCCTGTTCCTCAGTGAAGGACTGAAAGCGATGCTCTGTCGCCCCCTAGTGGTAGCCGAACCTACATTCTCTCTGACGCACGCCCGAATGAGCTCAGGGATCAAAATCAACGCACTTTGATAAAGCCTGCAACCAATCACTAGTGGCAGATGCTGAAACAGAATCATTCCAGGACTTCCTCTGCCTTCTGTTTAATTCTCAAAATTCTCATCTTAAAATTTTACTGAGATATATTCGAGTGATGAAAGGAAACACAGTAACAATGTACAAGGTGTAAATAAATTGACAAGCATGAGGGACGGCTTTGCCAGGATGGAGTTCCACGGTTGTGACATGCACACAATGAACGTGAATCTACACAGGCCAGAGAACTAATTCGAGAAAAGCATAGCTAAGTGGGCATATCTCAAAGGGTATTACTATTAAGAAGTATCCCTTTAAAAAGAAAAGTATCTCTTTTAATTTTATCTTACTTTCCCAACTTTACGAAGGTATAATTTACGTATTAAAATCGTATATATTTACAACGTTCAACTTGATATCTGATAGATGTATACACTGTGGAATGGTTAAATCAAGCGAATTAACGTATGCATTACCTCACATACTTTTCTGTGGTGAGAACACTTAAGACGCAATCTCCTAGCGATTTTGACATCACAGTGGTGCTGACTCTCTGAACTCATAGGTTCCACACCCACCGGCTCGCCGAACAGAGGATCAGAAAGGTAGTTCATCCTACAACGGTTGCATCTGTACTGAATACGTACAGACCTTCGTTCTTGTCATTATTCCCTAAATAATGCTGTATTACCATTATTCACACAGCATTTACATTGTATTAGGTATTACAAGCAATCCAGAGGTGATTTAAAGTATGCAAGAGGATGTGTGTAGATTATATGCAATTATTATGCCATTTTGGGTAGAGAACTTGAGAATTCATGGATTTAGGTATTCTTCAAGTGTCCTGGATCAAGTCCACTCTGATAGGATAGAGTGGATTGTCTATTGTTATTTACTATATTACCATCATGCTTTACAATAAATCTCCAGGACTTATTTCTCCATCTAACTGAAACTTTACCTTTTGACCAGCATCTCCCCTTGGTAACCACCATCCTACTTTCTGCTTTATAAAAGAATTTGACTCTTAATTCCATGCATGAGTGAGATCATGGGGTATTTGTCTTCTTGCCTGGCTTATGTCACTCAACATGATGTCCTCTGGATTGATCCATATTGTTGCAAATGACACGGTTTCCTTCTTTTTCTAAAGACCCAATAGCATTTTGCTGTGTGTATGTATGTGTGATGTCTGTGAGTGGCACTCGGGTACATATTGAACTCGATGGCTCTGAAGACATCCAGATGCTTATAGGGCCATAAATTAGTGAACTCTGTGTTTTAAGTCTGGAAAACCTTAGACCTGGGCATTTTGGACAGAGGATCACTGTGTTACTGTGGGTGACGGGGTCTGGGATAGGCTCCTACATTCTTGCATGAGATGAACAAAGAATTGGACATGGTGCACTGTGGTAAGGAAAAAAGCAATGAAGTTTATTAAGACAATAGTGATTCAGAGTGCAGGCTTTCATCTTAAAAAAGGAAAATGGCCCAAGTACTGGGGGCTTAAAGTATAGGGTTTAAAATGTTGCACTGGCTCTGGAGTGCCTCCCATTGGTATATTCCAGAGGGTGACTGACAACAAGATTGACAGGGTGGTGAGTCACATTAGCTACATCTATTGCATATATCCTTTCCCATAATTCACTCTGTTATAATTGGATGCCTGAGATCCAGTCCACAGGCATGAACCTTCCACAAGCTGCAGGTAAGGAAAGGTTACTGCAGGTCATGTGGGCAGGCCAGGTATGTATGAGTCCCGGTTTGGAATTTTGGAGTTTTCCAGAGTAGGCTCAGGGGTCTTTCTTCTTTTTAATCTTTGCTTTTTCTTATCTTAGCAAGCCTTAAGGGGGGGGGGGTTGGGGCATTGCTCAGGTTCAGTTGAGTGGAGGGGAGTGGCCTGCAGCCCCAATTGTACTATCTGTATTAACTGTGTGAGGCCCTCCAGCTGCAGGGCTGTTCATGAAGTGTTATTAATTAGTGAGGAAATGGGCCTGGAATAGTCAACTTGCCCAAAGCCAGTTCTTTAAATAATAGCAGAATGGGAATGAGAACCTCATCCTCACACAGAAAGGCACATGCTCTTTCTTTCTGCCACTGGGGGTCTTGGGGTGCTTCAGTTTGTACCAACTTAAGGGCCTGCAATTTCCTGAGGATGGCAGGGACAGCTCCTCTTAAGCTCCTGGCTGCCTTTCCTTGGGGACCAGTGAACAGCTCTTGCTTTTGGCCTGCCAGGCACCAGTCCCTGCTTTTAGAGCAGCACTCTGCTTTTCCTTGTGGAAATAACCTTCCACCTTCTCAATTCATGTGGTCCTCTCATTCATAAATTCATCTGCCGAAGACAGGGGTAAGCATGCCACCTTCTTCAGACAGTTACCATCCCTGTCTCCTGGCCACTGCAACAAATTCATGGATAGACATGTGAGTGTCCTGTCCAGCTCCTGGAAAGGGACATTCTCTCTTCAGTGGGGTTGCTGAATGCCCAGGTAAGCCTGAAGCATCCAGTGCGGGTCTTGGACAAAGCTGCGAGTGAAGCCAGCCTGGAGAAGATCAGTTCTGAGAGACAGAGGGAGGCCCTGCTGCTGTTCTCAGTCTCTCAATCTGTTGTGTCTGAAACTAGCCAGACCCCTGGACTTCACAGTTCTTCCAAGAGCCTCCATTCTGTTTTGACTAAGCCACTTTAGCTGGGTGTTTCCATTGCACCTGAGGGAGAAGTACCCGAAATAGAAAGTCTCTCAGTTTGGTAACTTAGTTGATTAGCATACTAACATCACCTTTGTGATTAACTTAGTTATCACATGGTCCAGTTAGCATTGCTGCGAGAAAGCTATGCTCCTTGAACATCACTAATAATAATAAAAGTAGGATTTGGAGAAAGGAAGAGCACCTAACTCCAAACCCTTCTTCACGCTAGCAGAGCAATTCTGGGACTTGCCTACTGATGACAGATCAGCACTGCCACCTCTATATGCAAGAATTAAATGTTCTGGAAGGAATATCGGTAGTGCATTTAAAATAATAATATTTTTCATCGGAAAACATAAAGTATTTTGATACTTCTGCCAACATGTGTCCTGAATTGCACTGAGATAATCAGTATAATGAAACTGTTAGGAAAACTGAAAATATCTCCAATGACAAAAACCAAGTGGATTTATTTTTTTATAGGAACAACAAAGTGAATCTTAAAAAACATAAAAAAAAAACAAAACACCAAAACACATGGATTATGAGCCAAATACATTGTGTTAAATCGCAGGGAACTTCAGAGGGGGAGGGTTAGAGAGGAGACGCGATGTTTTGAAAGATAGGGGTTGTAATACTGGAAAACATTATGATAGTAATTTATTTCTTTGCAAATTAATTTCAACAATAAATGAAACTCTTTCACCAACATCTTTTGGAATGAACAGTACCCAAGTAAGTACTAATCTTATTTCAGAATTTTGTTCTTTTAAAACAATTTGTAACAGAACCAAATTCAGTTATGCATTTTGATACAATATAGTGTAGGAAGCATATTAAACTTCTGACACAGAGGAGGTGTGAAATGTGTTCTATGAATAAATTTGAAACTTCTCTGCTTGATCCAAAGGCAGATTGGGACATCTATCAGTTAACACTAGGGAGAAATTTCTCTCTGGCCTTATAATCGAGTAAGATTCCCTACTTCATCTGTTTAGGCTGCGGAGACTCAATTCTGACAGACTTTTAAAGATCAGTATTTCACATGGAGTTAAAATGGAGGTTCTAAAATGATTATATTCTCAAACTTTTGATAATCATTAGGATTATGATAGTTTAGAATGTAACTTATACCTGGCTTTCAGGGAGACGAAATTTACATATAAAATGTCCTCAAAGACTAAAGCAAGGGGCTGGGGATTTAGCTCAGTGATTAGAGTGCTTGGCTTGTAAGCACAAGGGCCTGAGTTCGATCCCCGGCACCACAAAAAAAAAAAAAAAAGACTAAAGCATCATTTAATTACAGTGCATGAATCTCTCAGATCTCACCTCTAAAGCCTCTTTTAATTTTCCAAATACTGGTAAGTAATTCATTACTTTAAAAAATATTATATAATTATTGTGGAGTGGAACATAGTTAAACTACTAGCCCCTCAAGGAAGTTAATGATAGCCATAGATAAATTTTATAAGCTTAGCAATTGTTTAATGTTGATGACAGTACTAGAATTGAAATACCCAAATAATTGAACTTCCTACTTTGTTTTTGAGTATCTTAAAGGAAAATATTTTTCATAGCTTTATCTTGTTAATCTGACTTCGAATAGGAAGACAAAACACAAGGATCTTTTCTAAGTTCTTATATGATGGAGGCTGAACTTTATACAGTCTGACTTTTCACCCATCGACCACATTTCTCCAATGCTTGGGTGAGCTAGGTAGGTGTCTTGTGGACCTTGTTTCTAGTACTCTTTGTTATATGGCACCAGGTACAATTTCACTCATCTATTTAATAATTATTTATTAGGCATCTGCTGAACACGATGCAGTCTGGGATCTTATGGGCTCACAATGAAAGACAGATGAGTCAACTTTCAATGATAGCCTGGTTTCAAAGGTGCTACACTGGCCAGGGAGACTGTATTACAAAAGAGCTAATATCTGAGTTTGAGGCTCCAAAGCTCTTCACGATTCCATGTCCTTGCCTGTAACATGGGGATAATGACTCCTGCATAGAATGTAGTCCAGATAAACCTGCCCAATACGACCATCCACAGTTTCTGATTTTGTCTTAGAGGCTAATTATGTGGAAGCACTAAATCTGTCCATTCATCAGTCAATTTTGGCAGTATCTTTCTGCCAATTTCAAAGTCTTGATGCAAGGCTTTGTTCAGCTCAGTTTGTTATTTCTGCCCCTCATGGCACCAGAAGCCCCCCTCTATGAAGTGAGGATTGAAGCAGGTCATCATGGAGACAGAAAAGGCACACAGGTTTGTGTCCTCATAAGTATGAAGTGATCCAGAGAAAATTTCTCCAAATTGGTGGCAAACAAACTTTTTATTACTGAAAAATATCCCCAAGGCTTTCTACTGCTCCTTTTGGGTCCTTTGTGCCAAAAATTCTTAGTAATATGTTAAGACGTCATTGAGATTTAATTACATTAATCTTTAAGCATAGAATCTATGGCTATTGAAGTCTTGCCGAGACCCTTGAATTGGTAGATTTCCAATCTTTTCCTGTCCTGTGTTTTGGAGTCCAGGCAGATGGAAGAGTGGGAGTGGATATAAGGGATGGTAAGAGAAAGCTAAGTTTTATATTCATTGAGTCCTTTTGCAAATTTCTACAGCAAAAGGAGTTTGAGAGCCAAAGGAGTTTACTTTAAAATTTCCTGATGAATAAACAATTTATAGCACAATGTTTGATAAAGATCTCCTTTAATTCTATCATATTTGCATTATAAATTTGGTCTCTGAGAAAGCAATAAGCCCATGTGACATTAAACATGTTTGAAAAAGTGAGAAAAGGATGCATAGTCAATGAGCCTCTTGCCTGTTCAGTGTGGTGGTGATAAAGGTTTGACTGCTTTTTGGAATTAGCTGATTTCTACACTAACTAATTAGATCCACATTAAAGCTATAATCTCACATTCTCTTCACCTTGCCTAATGCTTAAGGGTTATAAAGTACAAAGATTATAGCTCCAAGTGTGCTGTTCAGCATTTTCAGTCCTAAGCAGTGTGGTAGGAAGGTGGATGAGAATTCTCAGCGCACCCGTCTCTGACTAGGCCAGCCTTCCCAAAAGTTTACAGTAGGTGAAAGTCTCTTTCTGTCCTGTTTGTACCTGGGTGCTACTGATTCGTGTAATACTACCATCCCATCCCCCTTTTCATCAACTCCGTCCAGTGCTTCATTTACACAAAGTGAATGTGAGCTCAGAGAAATACCTGAATAGTGACAAGGATCACAGCCCTAATATAGAGGAACTGAAAATATGTAGAAGTAAGATTTGTAATAAAAGTAGCACAGAGGCGAGCAGGAGAGAAGTGGAAGTATATCGGTTAAGACTCTTTCGTTTTAGACTAAATGATGTATTACTGGAAGGTAAACTGTGAGAAGTTAAGGATGCGTAGTGTAAACTGTAAGGCAACTACTAAGAAAGCAAAATTAGGCATATGTTAATGAGGAATTTACAAAGATGATGTCATAAAAACCCAACCCAAAAGAAGACAGAAAAAGAAAAGTATAGGGAAAAATCCTAGAAAATGACAAATAGAAAACAAGTATCAAGACAGCAGATTTAAATCCAACCATATTGATAATCACAATAGATAGAAATGGTCCTACCATCTCAATTAAAAGGCAAAGATTGTCACTATAATTAAACAATCCAACTATAGGATGCTTACTACATGGACAGGCTGAAAGGAAAAAGGATGGGAAAGATACATTGACTAACATTAATAAGAAAAAGCTGAAGTGGTTATGTTACCATTGGCAAAGATTTCAGTAAGTAATATTCGAAGGGAAGAAGAGAGTCATCGCACTGTAACAAAGATGTCAGTTCACAGCTGGGGACAGTGGCACATGCCTGTAATCCCAGTACTGTGGCAGGCTGAGGCAGGAGGATCACAAGTTCAAGTCCTGCTTGGGCAATTCAGCTGTTTAGCAAGACCCTTATCAAAACTAAAAATAAAAAAGGCTGGGGATGTAGCTTAGTGGGAAGTCCCTGAGTTCACTCCCCAGTGCTGGGAAAAAAGAGAATTGAGTTCATTAAGAAGACATAATAATCTTAAATGTGTATATACATAATAAGAAGGACTCAAAATACATGAGCAGACATTGACATAACCAAAGGAGAAATGGACAGGTCTACAATCATAGTTGGAGATTGGGACACTCTTCTCTTGAAAGGTCAAGATGACAAAAAATTAGTGAAAATACAGAATATGAAAATGACCACCAACTAACTTGATCTAATTAACATTTATCTGTAAGTGTTCCAACACTTTACTCAACAGGAGATTTTCTTTTCAGATATGCACAACACATTTAGCAAGATAGTCCATGTTCTGGGCCACAAAACAAATTTTAACAAATTTAAAAGAATTGAAATGATGCAACATTTATTCACAGATTATACTGGAGTTAAACTAGAAGTCATTAACAGAATATCTTGAAATTCTCCACCACTTGGAACCACAACCACACACTTTAAAATAACCTCTGGGTCAAGGAAGAAATCACAAAAGAACTGAGAAAAGATTTGGTGCTAAATGAAAATGAAAACATGACTTACCAATTGTGAGAGGCAGCCAAGGCACGGTTAGAGAGAAATTTATGGCATTAAACACATACATTATAAAAGTAGAAAAATCTAACATCAACCTTCTAACTTTCCAAATTAAGAAACTAGAAAAAGAAGATTAAATTAAATGTAAATAAGCAAAAGAAGTGAAATAATAAAAATAAGAGCAAAAATAAATGAGAATTAAGAAGAAAAGAGTACTGTAACAAAAAGTCAACAAAATCAAAACTGGTTTTTTGAGATCAATAAAATCCAAACATAAATTTCCAAAAATCAAGAATGAGAGAGGGAACACCATTAAAAACATTAAAGGCTGATGGGGATATTATTAACAGTACTGTGCCAATCACTTTGACGAGGTATATGAAAGAGAAAAATTCTTTGAGAAATGACAACTACTCAATCTCGAGAAGTAATAAATCAACTAAATATCCTCATATTCATTATTATATAAATTGTAGTTAGAAATCACTCTAAAATGAAATTTTATGACTATATGGTTTTGCTGGTTATTTCTCCCTAAAACTTAAGGGGAAAAATAGTGCATATGGTAAACAAATTCATCTAGAAAAACAAAAGAGGAGAAAATTCTTCCTGGCTTTTTCTTTAATATAGAATTACCCTGAAACTGAAACCAGTATTGTTATAAGAAAAGAAAACTACAGACCAACGTTTCCCATGAGTTAAGATAAAGAATTTCTAAAAAAAAGTTTTTACAAGTTAAATCGAAAGGAATAATCCATCATGACAGTCAAGTTTATCCTTGAAGGTTGGTGTAACATTTGAAAATCAATTTTCCATACTAACAGAAGAAGGAAACGTATAGGACATCTTTGTCTCCTCCTTCCACTTTGGCTGTGAACCTAAAATTGCTCTAAAATACAAAATCTATGTTTAAAAATGAAGAAAAATCGTATGGTTATCTTAATAGGTAGAGAAAAAACATGATAGAATATAATATTTTTTCACCATAAAAATCTCATACTTTTTCTTCCTAATAAAAGATATTAATGATAAACCCACAGCTAACATCATACATGAAGATTTAAAGAGTGAATTCTTTCCCCCTAAAATCAGGAGCAAGGCAAAGACACCTTCTCACTATCTTCACTGAACATTGTACCGAAAGTTCTAGCCAGCATGGTACGAGAAGAAAAGTAAATAAAAGGTGTACAAATTGGGAAGAGATAAAATCATACTTATTCAAAGACTGTATGACTATGTTCTATGTTCTAAAATAGTATTATATTTGAAAAAACTATATGCAAGAAGTGTGCCCTAAGAATTATAAAATATTACTGAAGTAAAACAAAACAAAAAACCTAAATAAATGGAGACATGTACCATGTTCATGGGTCAGAGGCTTATTATCTTTCCGAATTGGTCAATTTAGTACCAGTCAAAATCTCTGCAGCATTTCTTTATAGAAACTGATAAGCAAATTCTAAACTTCATGTGGAAACAAAAAGAATCTTCAACAACCAATACAATTTGAAAAGAACATAAAGTAGGGAGACTTGTACTACCTGTTTTCAGACTTTTTATAAAGCTACAATAGTGACGATAGTATGGTATTTGTATAGCTTAAGCATTAGCTGGATAGAGTAAAAAACCTAATAGTAGTCTAATTATCAATTGATTTTTTTAAAAACAAAGGTGTAAAACCAACTCATTGGAGGAAAAGAGTAATTTTCACAACAAATGGTGATGTGACATACAGTACCTATATAGTCATCCACCGCATATGACATTTCAGTCAACAGCGGACTGCATGTGTGACAGTGGTCCCACAAGATTATGATGGAGCATTTTTAAAATAGCATCCATTCAGATACAGGAAACCTCACATGTGGTACCTTGTTTCATGAACTTGATTTTTTCCATGTTTCTGAGTTGGACAAGAACTGAATCAAATTCCATGTTTAAGTTCAATGTTGACCTTGTAGGGAAATTTGATTCGGTTCTCATCCAGTTTAGTTTGCAACCAGAATCGAGGAGAGAACTGAGTTTGAGGACTGTGGCACCATTTGTAGGTTGAGAAGTTAGGCCGTGACTGGCCCACACCATCCAGGATTGTATGAAACCACTCTTTCCATTTTTGCACAGTGACAAAATTGCCTAATGGTGCATTTCTCAGAGTGCACCCCTGTAGTGAAGCAGACCATGGCTCACTGTGAACAACAACAACAAAAAATCAGCAGCTCCTATTTCACAGCACATACAAAAATAATTTCTTTATTTATTTGGTGCTGGGGATCAAACTCAGGGCCTTGTGCTTGTGAGGCAAGTGCTCTACCATTGAGCTAAATCCCCAGCCAAGAAAAAAAAAATCCGATTTTAAATGGATCACAGGTCTACATGGAAGAGCTTATTAGAAGAAAAACTTCAGATAAATTAAATTTAGCAGGACTTATTTGAACAAAATTAGGCAACACTCAGAACAAAAAGTGTTCAGAAAGCTCCTCCTACCAATGTGAGCAGTAAGCTTTTATAGGACAGTGGCGGGAGTCAAGTAATCATCTGATTGGCTAATGTAGGCAGGTGTGACAAGGTATTTTCCTTATTTGGGTGTGGGGTAATGAGCTCGCTCCTTGTGACTGGCTGAAATATGGCTGTTTGTGTAATTGATTAAAACTTGGTTGTCTGTCTTACTCCTAAGTTAGGTTTTGATATGTTTACATATTAAGCGAAGTTGTAGTTCATCAGATAGGAACTCAAAGTATGGAGACAACCTCAGGATAATGGGTTCTCAATTAATTTAACAAGCTAACACTATCAACGTTCTGGAAGAAAATAGATTATTTTAGTGGCCTTGCTATAGTTTTTAAAAATGAGATATGAAAAGCATGAATTTTAAAGAAAATGTCAATAAATTTGAAAGCAAAATGAGAATCTTTTACTTTTCAAAAGATACTATTAATAAAATGAAGAGATAAGTGACAGACTGGAAGAACATATTTGCAACACATATTTCTGGCAAAGAACTTGCACATAGGATATATAAAGAACTCTCACTACTCAACAATAAGGGGATTTTAAAAATTCAATAAAAATGGACACAGGACTTGAACAGATACTTCATCAAAAAAAAGACTTCTAGATGGTAAATAAATATATGAAAAGATGTTGATTTTCATAGTCATTAACACAACACAAATTAAAATCATAACGAGATAATATTATATATCCATTGAAATCACTATAATCCAAACACTGAAAATGTCAAGTGTTAGTGAGGATTTGGAGCCACAGGAACTCTTAAGCATTTCTGGCTGGAGACAAAATGCTACAATCACTTTGCAAAAAAAGATAGTTTCTTAAAACGTTAGGCATACACCAAACATGCAAGTTTTGGTGTTTTGGTGCTTGGTGGGAATTACTTACGAGATACATAAGTATCTATACAAAAACTTGTATTTGTACTAAGCACATTACAACATTCTTTTATTTGTAATAATCAAGTACTAGAAACAGCCCATGTGTCCATCAATAGGTGCATGGACGTTAGGGGAGCCTAACAATGGGATGGATGCTAATTTCCTACAAAGAGCAGCAAAGTATTGACACTGGTAATAGCAGGGAAGAATTTCCAAGTCATTATGCTGATCAAAGAAGCCAGATGTTCCTCTACCCCAAAAGAGTGAATATTATATGATATCAGTTTTATAAAATTCTGGAAATGCAAACTAAATTATATTGATAAAAACGGAGCAGTGATTCCCTGGGGATGGGGAGGAGCATGAGGTGGATTCTGAAGCAGCATGGTGAAACTTTTGAGGGTGATGAAATAAAAGCTCATTATCTTGATTGCAGTGATGGTTTCACGTGTGTGCATATGCCAGTACTCATGGAGTCAGACAGCTTATTAAAAACAGGCAGTTTATTTGATGTCAATTATACCTTAATAAAACTATGATAAAACTAGCAAGGATCAGCAGCAGGTGGAGGAAGGTGTCCTAGGATTTTTCCTGATGCTCCTGAAATTTCAGTGAGTAGACTGTTACTTGTACTGCCAATAACCCAGTTTGGCCCTATTTTGGTGGTATAGAAAAATAGGTAATTTTAACGCAGAATTGTTGTTTGGGATGCTTCTGATCATACAATGTAGTTACTTCAAACTGACCAACTGTTTATAGGTTGTGCGGTGCCCAGGGCCATAGAGAAACTGGTCATAACTATGGAGCTGAGTGCCTTGCTCCAAATACCAGGGACACAGTGGTGAGGCAGCTTCATGAGCTCTTGTTAAATTTATTTCTCCCCCAAATGAAATATATCCCGTGCTGATGCTTCGGAACACTGAAAATGCACACAGATGGTAAATCAAATTTAGGGAGGAGGGATGTTCTATAGAATTCCTAAACGCCAACTTCAAAACACTAGATGGCTCCCCTAATGTATTTTAGATTAGAGTTAAAAATAGGGTTTCTCATCAGAGTTATTGAGAAAGATGACAATCATTTTTCAAGTGATTGAGTATCCATATGGGCTCCTGCTGATGAAGAAAAGGAAAACAAAGTGCAGACCAAACAAAATGCTCTGTGGGATCAGAATTTGGGGCTATTTTTCTTTCTCAGTATGGCTAATAAATACCAGGTGGAGCCTGCTGACTTGGTTGCCCCTGCAGAATCAGGGATCTGTTTTAAAAAAGTAGTCATGTGTTATTCCAGAAAGGAAGTAGTACATTAAAACAATTCGAAAACAGATTTCATAGCTGGTGCGATAATGCTATTCACAGCAGGCAAAGCTAAAGCTGCCAGTTTTGTCCTCTGCTGAGGTCCTGAGGGTGTTTGAGAAGCAGGACAGCAGCGCTGAATGTTCTGCAGGAGCCAGCTGCATGCACAGGCTAAACGAGGCCAGAGAGCCTCATGAAGAAGGAAAAGTCCAGGCTCAGTCATGCTCAGATACTGTGAAGTGTGGGAACTTACCCTGTATTTTCTCATCTGTCAAACTGGGCTTTAAGACTAGGCATATGTCACTCTCTTTGTATGTATATAGTAGAAAAATCTACATATTTGCATGTTACCTTATGTTTTGTAAAACACTCTCCTACTTATGAATTATTTGCAAACTCTCTGTCAAAAAGAATGTACTTTCCCTTGAAATATTACATTGAAACACAACATATAAAAATAGAAAAGTGGATTTACTCTGGTGAACGAGCGATAGAGACTGTACTCTCTTCCAGTGCCTCTATTGTACCCATATCTTCTTCCCTTCAATAAGGTCCCTTCCCTGCAGAGCAGTTTGAAAGTCTTGCCAGGAGGTTTTAATGTTTGATCAAATACAGAACTTATTTGGACATTTGCATGATACAGAATCTTAGATGGCAAACGGTTGCATTTACTCTAAGATCAAAAAATTTTTAATTAAGAACTTTAAGGGACAATATAGTTTGATTGCAAGAAAGGTGTTGTAATGATAGGCAGTTGGAATGTTTCTTCCAGCTGGCCCGTTGGTTCATGGAGGAACTGAATTCTCTGCCTCTGTAACAACTATGCTAATTAATAGCTACCTTTTTTCTGTTTTGAAGAATACCAGGAAAATGATTCAAGTTCCCTGGATGAATCATTATGGAAAGCTGGAGAATAATAATGAACCTAATTTGAAAATGGATGTGGGTAAAAACATTTCCTTTCATCTTAAACCAACAATCCTTGATGTCAATTTTTATAATAAAACTTGGCTAATATTGGAGTTATCCCACTTTTTGGATTGGAAAAAAGAAAGAAATTGAATCTCATGGGAGGTACTTGTGAAGCAACAGATCCCTGTTTTTCAGTTGGAGGTAATGTCCATCCCCTCAAGCCCTGTGGGATGGTCTTCCTGGAAAACGTTCCTAGTTCACGCTTCTCCTTTAAGCTCCAAAGGGGTGTGTGACCATACAGCTATGGTCTTCAAAGCCCCACTGAAGCCTGCAGATTGCCGAATTTGGCACCTGATTCCTGTCCCCGTTAAGGAGACAATCTGATCTGGGTTTCCAGCCTGCTGCACTAGGCCCTGGCTGGGTACAGGACAGACTGTGGGAGGGGCTGTAAAACCCCCTTGTTTTCCAGGATCTGATTCTGCAGGAGAAGGATGATTCAGTCATGTGGGTCCCCACCTCCTCCCTTCTGTTGCCTGCGTTTAGTCATCAATGTGAGGAAGAGAAGAGCAGCATTGAAAAGCCTGTGGGTTTCTTGGGAGTTTTAACAGGAGGTTGGGTTCGAGAGGGAGGTGGTGGGGCCTCAGGGTTGTGCCCAGTTTCTGGACTAGGTGGTGACTTCAAGCATCCGATCTTTTCCTATGTGTATGACAGTTCCTTGGAAGGAGACAGAAAATCTCTATACTCATCTAGCACAATGAATATTAGCTTTTTGGATTTCTTATGACTTAGGAAAAAAAAGACGTTTGAGATCAATGGAGGGTGCTGGCTTTTTCTTTAGCCATATATGGCCTTTTTCTTTTATCATTACTATTTCATTGAAAAGTTGACTTCAACTCTTGCCCTCTCCCAGAAAGGGAGGCTATAATCTCAACAAAAGGCAATCTTAAGTTTAGTAAGTTTGGCTTTGTGAAAATTACTAATATCACTATTTCATCTTTATTTTCTCATTTTTCTGTGGAATTTTGAGTGTTGTCATGGACCACTATTTGGGAACCCCAGCTCTGAAGAATTCTGGAACTCCAAGGTTGTTCCTTGAAGAATCTGGTTCATGGGTGGTTAGTTATGCGGTGGAAGAAACAACTTTTGAGGTCTTTGAGGGGCCTGCTATGAGGTGCCCAGGACTTTGTCAGTGGGACTTTAGAGTTTTTTTTATTCTTGGTGGCATTCTTGGTAGTCAGTGAGAGCTCAGAGGTAAAAGAGACACACAAAGCACAAATCCCTCCAAGATCACTGAGTTAATTCCAGCACAAAGGAGTATTTTGAATATGTGTGTATATGTGTGTGTTTTGGTACTGAGGGTTGAGTCCAGGGCCTTTGCCATGAAGTATATCCTTAGGCCTCTTTTATTTAAAGACAGAATCTTGTAAAGTCACTAAATTGTCCCAGGCTGGGTTCAAACTTGTGATCCTCCTGCCTTGGCCTCTCAGATTACTGTAATTACAAGCATGTTCCATTACGTCTGGCTCTTGAGTACGGTTTTTGTGCCACTTGTGTGGCACCTTATTCAGTCCCCAGGATAATTTCAGTTAGATTCATTAGACATGGAATAGGGTATGGGAGAGTTAAAACCTAACTGAAAAGTCTAAAAGATCGCAGTGGGAAACTGGGAGGTAAGGACTGGTCCTTCCAGTCTCTCTGTGATCACTGTATTCCAGGTGTGGTGACACAGGATCTTCCCCAGCCAAGAGCATTGTCAGGGGCCACATTCACATAAGCAGAGACCATCACGATGAAGAGAGAGTCCAGGTGAGATCAGCCCTAGCTGGGGAACTGGAGAGGCAGAGGCAGCTAAAGGCAAAGGTACCAACATGGCAGAAGCAGCTTTTGGTGACAATAAAACAATGATGACCGGACTTTGCCCATAGAGGGGAGATGTTCTGGGAGCTTCACTTCCAGGAGTCCACAGGGGTGCTGCAGGGCCAGAGCACAGCAAGCCCCCCAGCCCCACACCAGCAATGTCCTCTGCTTTTAACCTCTGGCACCAGTGTACTACAGTTGTCGCAATTGAGCAACGAATATTTACACATTATTATGAATTAAATGACACACTTTACGTTAGGATCCTCTCTCTGTGTAGCACATTCCAAGGCTTTTGAAAACTGTAATGTCACATACCCACCATGACAGCGTCATACAGAATAGTTTCACTTCCCCAAAGTCCCCCATGTTCCACCTATTTATCCTTGCCTTGCTCCCCTCGAACACCTACCAACCACTGATCTTTATACTATCTTTATATCCTTGCCTTTTCCAGAATGTTTCATAGTTGGGATCATAGTTTGTAGCCTTTTCAGATTGGCTTCTTTCTGCTCAGCAATATGCATTTAAGCTCCTTCCATGTCTTTTCTTGGCTCAATAGCTCATTTCTTTCAAAATTATTTTTAATTGTGCTAAAATATATATAGCACAAACTTTACCATCTTAATGAATTGTAAGTGTGGCATTAAGTACATTCACATTGTTATACAACCATCACCACCACCCATCTTCAGAACTCTATCATGTGAAACTGAGATTCTATATTTTAGGAAGTAATAATTCCTCATTCCTTCCTCCCTCGAGTCCCTGGCAGCAGTCATTCCACCTTTTGTCTCTCTGATTTGCCTATTCTTGATTCTTCCCATGGGCGGAAGCATACCACATTTGCCCATTTGTGACTGGTTTATTTCACTGGGCATAATGTCATAGAGTTTCCTTCATATGGTAGTACATGCACCAGAACCATTTTCGTTTTTAAGTCTAATATCCCATTGTGTGTATATGTCACATTTTATCTATCATCTCTTGACACAAAATTGGGTTGATTCCATCTTTCAGCTCTTGTAAAAAATGGTAATATCAACGTGGGTATGAAATATGTCTTTGAGACCTTGCTTTCGGTTCTTTTGGTTATATATCCAGAAGTAGAGTTACTAGGCCATATAATAATTCAAAGCTTCTTATTTTGAGGAGCTTCTATACTATTTTCCATAGCAGCTGTGCCATTTTACACTCCAATAGTGCATAAAGGTTCTAATTTATCCACATCTTTGCCAGATTTATTATTTTTTTTAATAGTAGCTACCCTAATGGGTGTGAGGTTGTATCTCATTGTGGTTGGTAGTTCATTTCTCTTTATCTCTAGATAAGAGTCCATTGTGTAGATGTGCCACAGTTTGTTTATCCATTCATCTGTTGAAGGACATCTTGGTTGCTTCCAAGTTTTGGCAGTTATATAAACAAACGCGTAGGTTTTTAATACAGACTCACACTTTCAACTCCTTTGAGTAAATACCAAGGAGTATGATTGCTAGATTGTATGGTAAGAGTATGTTAGCTTTGTAAGAAACTGCCAAACTGTCTTCCAAAGTAGCTTTATTGCTTTGTGTTCCCAACAGAGACTATCTTTGTGTCTGCCACTATTGTTACACTCCCTGATTGTGTGTGCTCTGGTTTGTATGCCCTGGTGATGAAAAGCTGCAGTAATTCCCTGACAGTAGGTAGAATCCTATTTTATGTTCTTTTTTTTTTTATGTTCTTTTAATATGACCTTCAATCAACTAGTCCTCTGGAGAGTGGAATTGGAATGGACTGAGGCAAACTGCCTGGCTTTGCATTCTGGCTGCCAGAATTCATTTTTTATGGGATTTTAAGAAAATTAAAATTTCTAACACCCTCTCCTCCAAACAAAGTACACATTACATAACAGATAATATTATTTTCTACTACATTTTCTATGCTATTAATATTGGTGTATGTATGCTTGTAATCCCAGCATTCTGGGAGGCTGAGGTGGGAGGATCACAATTTGAATCTACTTTGGTTGACTTTGGGACTTAGCACTAAGTCTCAGAATAAGAAATAAAAAAGAGATTGGGGATGTAGCTCAATGCGGAGGCCTTGGGTTCAATCCCCAGTACTGCAAAAAAACAAAAAACAAAGCAAAACAAAACAAAACTGGGGTACAGTTCAGTATTTGTATCTTTTCTGCCACAGAAATCTTTTCTTTTCTTGTCAGATAAGTGAAGAAAATAAAATTTTCCTGAAAGTTTGGATCTGGAACTCAAAATTTAAAATACCAGCCTCTTCAAAGATACTCAGAATTGTTTTAATAGGAAGAGCTTCTAAATGAAAAGGGTGCTTACTACATATAATTCCAACAGAAATGTATAAAATATATTGTTAAATTGTTATATATTATATAAATGCTCATCAAAAGGCACATAGGAGAGTGTAGTGTTCTCAGCCCAAAGGTGATGGTCATCATAAAAATCTATCAATAACACAATGGACAAGTCAAATGTAGTGTCTTCAAACAATGTGGCAATGAGAAAGATTTAACTACAATTACATAATGCAAATGAGTAAAAATGATATAATCTTTTATTGGGGGGTGCTGGGGATTGAACTCAGGGCCTTGCACTCACTAGGCAAACACTCTACCTACCACTGAGATAAATCTCCAACCCCAAATGATATAATCTTGAAGGACAGCAGGCAGGTGCAAAAGTGTACAAGCTGTTTGAGCCCATTATCTAAAACAACTGAAATGAATCTGTGGTGTTAGAAGTTAGGGTACTGGTCTATCCCCGGGTGTGTGTAACCGGGAGGGTAGTGAGTAGTGAGAACTTCAGGAGGCTCCGAGGGTTCTGGCAATGTCTGGTGTCTCAATCTGAGTCCTGGACACACCGTTGTCACAAGGCTTCAGGCTGTTTGTTTTGATTGGTGCATTTTTTCAGGATGTGTGCTATAATTCAATAAAAGTTCAAAAAATGGTTCCTTCTCATGTTATGACAAACACGATACACACAGACTGATTGTTAAAAGAAAGGAATGAGGAAATTCAAGATAAAAGGCATCCAATAATTTAGATATTTTTGCCATTAACCAGAAGATTGACCCTTTCTTTTAATATGCATTGATTCAGTAAACCAATAAGGGAAATTGACTTCACTGATGTGATGGAAAAGAATGAACAATAGAAAAAGGGAATCATTTCTGATAGGTTGATAATGGTTCTAAAAGCTCTGCACTTTTTGAGCCAAGCAATCAACATTTAGGAAAGGAATTCAAAAGAGGCAGTAACAAAAGCCTCCACTTAGGAGATTTCCAAAGCAATGCCTGAGCATTTGCAGGGCTTGGGCATTGGCTTTTTGTCAGTGGCAAAGCTGGACATTTTCTAGCGAGTACCACAGTAGCAGCGTGGGGAAAGGTCATTGTTTTTCATTTTTTAATTAAAAAAAATGTAAATTGACATATAATAATTGCACACTTTTGTGGGGTACCATGTGATGTCTTGATGGTGTTCATTTCTGGAGTGCGAGTTTATTTGTTTTACGAAACGTGACCAAAATATACAGTGAATGTTTAAATTAAAAAAAAATTATTACAGTAAAAGACACATTGCCATTAATCTCCCCCCAAATACGTCTGCTTACTTTGAATATACTTATCCCGTCGTTCTTACCACTTTCTGAAGCAGTTCTGGAAGTTCTCTTCCCTGAGTGTCTTTGGTTGTGGCTGCCTCAGTAATCTGAATTGATTCAAAATATTTACCTTCCACGGTCTTTTTGCCTTAGGGGAAGAGCCAGAAGTGGCACAGTGCCACATCCGGTGAGTAAGATGGCACTTACGAGGGCACATGGCATTGTTTTTACAAGCCTGCCTTTCTGTTGGACGGTACTTGGCAGTAGCACTCACCAGATTTTTTTTGGTGCTGGGAATCGAACTCAGGTCCTTGTGCTTACAAGACAAGCACTCTAAC
This sequence comes from Hystrix cristata, assembly GCA_004026905.1. Taxonomy (NCBI): domain Eukaryota; kingdom Metazoa; phylum Chordata; class Mammalia; order Rodentia; family Hystricidae; genus Hystrix; species Hystrix cristata. Next base: position 29,375 of record PVJO010012127.1, on the reverse strand, counting down.
CACTGAGCTAAATCCCCAGCCCCTTCACCAGATTTTTGATAACATCTTGTAAAGACACTCACATAAGAGGACTTCCAGAACTACTAGGTGAAAGAAATACATATGTGAATAAGATGGTTCTTTAGGAGTTTTAAGGTTTACTTTAGGAGGTTCACAGCCTGCAGGGGAGTATGAATGTTATTTTAGGCACAGAATCATTTTGCTCCACCTGTGGACTGGTTTCACAATCTTTCCTACTTTCCCCTTTGTGTCACAATTCTCCTGCCTTCACTGATGAGGATCTTGCAAAGAAGTTGTCCTGTGCAATGAGCCTTACTGGGAAAGTAAGTCATGGGCAGTGTTAATGAAGGTGCAGGAGCCAACTGTGAGGACAGCTGGGCCAAGAGTCTCGGACAGAGAGAATAGTTAGCGCAAAGGTCCTGCGATAATAGCGCCGCAAGTGTTTGAGGAACAGTGAAGAGGCCCACGTAGTTTAGACCAAGAGAAAGAGGGGAAAAGATGAGGGAAATGAAGTCAGAGAGATGATGGTCTGGAGGGCCACGTAAGGCCTTTGGGTCCTACTCTGACACAGATGGTTGCCACTGGAGGGCTTTGAGAGAGAAATGACATAACCTGGCATGTTTTCATAAGGTTTACTTTAGTTGCTCTGTTGTAAATAGACTACAGGGATGTTAGAGATGGAAACAAGTATAACAGCTAGGAGGATATTGTCTTTTCACAAGATAGCATGATTTGGTGGAAATATAGCGTGAGCCACAGGTGACTTGACATTTTCCTAGGAATCACCTTAGAAAAGTAAAAAGAAACAAGTAAAATTAATCTTAATAACATACTTTGGATAACCCAGTATTTTCAAAAATTATCACTTCCACATGTAATCATGATGAAATAATTATAGAGCTATTCCAGATTTCTTTTTTCATACTTTGAAGTGCAGTGCATATTAAAATCATTTAGAGTGCATCCTAACTTGAACTAGTAACATTTCAAGTGCTAAATAGCTAAATGTAGCTAGTGGCTGTGGTACCCACTGGGCAGCATACAGCTAAGGAATCACTGCTCATGTTGAAATCATGTGTCTAGCCTTCTTTCCACCCACTTCCAAATGTTAAATAGCAATTGATTAAGAGGTTGATCGAAAGAATAAAATCTAAACTCTTTTATCCATAAAAGGAAGGATTTGAAAGTGAGATTATCAAAGTTCAGAAATGTGTTCTAAAAGTTCTCCCATTTGACAGTAAAATACTGTAAACATCTTTTAATACATAAAACCAACAGCAGTCTTCAATGTGTACTAATGAGAATTATTATCTACTAAAAGAAAAAAAGTTATTATTAAGTAAAAAAAGTTACTCCAGAATAGATATCTTTTGTCTATCTTTTATCAAGGAACCTGTACCCAGAAATAATCCTCAGCAAACAGCCTATTGTGTCAAATATGTAATCGCTAAATGTTCTATCTTTTTAAAATTTGACATTTGAATAGGGGAACGTTTATTATTCTATAGGTACAAACATTTGAGACTTGAGAATAATTCTTTTAATCCACAAAAAGCACATAATGATGCTTCTGAGTGTGTTTTAAGCAGTCTGTAGAACTGTTTGAATTTAAAGATAGAAGTAGACCAGCATTTGACAGCAATATATAATTTGTGTCATTATATCTTTGGATTGTGAGATAGTACAAGGAATGAAAAATGCATAGGACTCGTGGTTGGAAATCAGTTAGATGTTGGCTTTGCCTTCATCTGCTGTGAAACCATGTAAAGTATGTTTAATCTCTCTCAGCCTCATGTTTTTGTCAGTTAAATGCAGATAAAAGCAGTTTCTTCAGATAACTTCAGATTTCTTAGCTCTTAAATCTGTTCGATTAATTTAATGAAATTAAATCAATACCCTGCTTTAATTACTATAGCTTCATACCGTATTTATATATCCTCTAGGCCAGTGATTGAGAACCTTTTAGAGCTTTCATCGATACAAACAGTCTGCTTGCTGCAGCATGCGTACCATCGGTGCACCAGCACTGTTCTAGGCAAATCTACTTTCATTATTATCAAATACAGAAGCATAGAGTTAAGAGTTGCTATCTTATTAGACTTAACTCCTTGAAATTCTTTCTAGCCATGGATATGTATAATATGTATGTATCACTTATTTTGCTACATGCTCAAGATTTAAAGAAGTTTAAATGTAAAATACCAGCTCAAGAAAAAATTTTAAAAAGCTACATAAGTTAAATACTTAAACAATAAAGGAAAAGATATGTTGTAAGGCAATGACTGCTTACCAAAGTAGTATGAAGTACTATGAGCTCACAGCCAAGACGCCCGTAAACTGGAGTGTTTTGGGTTTGGCTCTTTGAATAATGAAAAACTGATCTAGACTTCTGAATGACAAGTTGATGGAGAGGCCTAGAATGTGAGAGGCCTGTGCAGGACTGTTTATAGAAACAGGTTAGCAGACCCATGCTAGCAGGAGTGGAGGCTTGCAAAGTGGGAAGTGATGTTTGAGAAGTGAGTTGGTACCAGATACCTCTTTTGTTTTTTCTTCTTTCTGTGGTATTCGGGATCGAACTCAGGGTGCTCTACCATTTAGCTCTATCCCCATTCCCTTTTTTATTTTTTATTTTGAAGCAGGTTCTCACGAAGTTGCCCAGGTTGGGCTCAAACTTCCTCCTGCCTCAGTCTCCCAGCGTACTGGGATTACAGACATGCTGCTTAAAGTTTTTATTACGTAGTATATGAGTTTTCTATGTCTGCTATAAGCAATTACCAAAAACTTCTTACCTTACTTTCGTTCAGTTCTGGCACTCAGAAGTCCAAGCTGTGTCTGACTGGACTAGAAACAAGGAGGCGGCTGGCTGCATCACTCTCTGGTGGTGGGCGTGGCCCGGCCGGGCCATCTCCGTTTCCGGTTCCTGCGCGCCCCGCTTCCGGGTTGCCACGGTGTGAACGGCTGTGCTCAGCCCCGGCCCTTCCGCTTGAGGGTCTGCGTCTGAGCCTACCGAGCATGGATTGAAACTTCTAACACGTGAGCCGAAGTTGCGGGTGTCGGGTGTTTTGTCCCAGGGAGGAGGAAGGTGACTAAGCCAGGGACCGTTATTCTGCCCACCGCAGACGGCTAAGGAGCTTGACTGCTGGGATTCGAGGAGTGCGATGCAAGGAGAAGTCACTGAGGAGGGCTGCTAGGAGTCGTTATGGTGGGAAAGCGTAGGCTCGGACGCGCGGTCTTGTCACACCCGCAGTGCCGTGTGAGAATGGGCCTTGGGCCAGGGAGAGCCCTCACTGCCTGTGCGGGCCTCCCCTTGGTGGGAGCATCTCTCCCTGCCCCGCGTGCTCCTTACCTGGGAGCATCCCGTGGTCCCTGGACGGCCCACTCCTGTGTCTGGGGGTGGGGTGGGACCCTTCCGTGCACCCAGCACGGAAGAGGGTGCAGGCCAGTGGCCCCTGTAGGCCGCCGGCAGGGACCTCTGGCCATGGAACAGCACCCCTTCCTGAAGCTGCTGGTGCCGTCTCTTCCTGGTCCTTAAGGCCTTGCTCCGCCAAGCACTTCGCTTCTTTGTGTCTTCCTTGGTGACTCTGGTACCAAGATGTGGTGGCAGGAGTGCTTGGGCTTCCACTCCTGGTGACAGGCCACAGATGCTACTTGCTCGACAGATAATTACAATGTTGTATCAGTTGTACTGAATGGGCCACAGATCAGAAAGAGGTAGAAACACATGTAGGTGTGAGATGTGGCTCTGGGTCTGAGCAGGAATAAAAAAGTTTTCCAAAGACTTTGGAAGTAAGGATGAATAGGTATTTGCAGTTAATTTAATTATTCTCTTTTTATTAGCATATATTTGTGATGCATAATGAATTTATTAGCATATATCTGTGATACATAATTAATGGGGAATTGGTACATATACATGCCACATCTTGATGCCTTTTACTTCTTCCCGTCCTCTCCCTCCATCTCCCCTCATCCCCCTTAATTTTTATATGGAGGTGGAGGGTAGAAAGAAGATTTTGAACCTGAGGTACTCTGAAAGGTATTCAGGGTTCAGAAGACAGCATTCATGCTGGTGATTTAAATAGGTAAAATTTAATATAAAGGGCCATTAACTAGTAAAAATGTGGCTATGAATAGGGATAAGATTGGTCCCTGTTTCATCACCTGAAACAGCAGGTGCAGAGAGCAGATACTGCATCTGTGACTGAGGGAATGTGAAAAATAAAAAGACTTTGAAACCCACAAGAGCCTCTGTAGGGAAGGATGAGCCACAGAATGTGCGTCCTACCAGAGATGGGACCAGGCTGAGGGGGCAGGCCAGAGCAGCTACCTAGGAATGCAGGCTGGGAGTGGCAGAGGAACCTTAGGAAGCCGCAGGCTTACTGCTGGTGGGGAATCTTCCTGGAGGTCCCTGAGGGCTCCAGAGGTGTGAGCTGCAGGGCCCCCTGTAGGAGGCCGGGGGAACAGCACTACAGAGGGAGGAGGGAGAGTCCCTTATTCTGGGTGTGCTCTGCTGGGCCCCTCCAGAGCCCGCTGGGCTCACAGACATCGGGCTAATTGGCAAAGGAGATACTGTGTGCAGGGTCCAGTTCAGCATCATAGAGCTCACAAGGAAAGATGGACCTGGATCTGAAGAGCAATCAATTAACTAGCACAACTTCCATTGTATAAAATCTTGCTAGGAAAAGAGATTACAGACAACATTGCTTTCTTTGTACACGGTATGATCAGTTATTACAGTAAAAGACACATTGACACGAATCCTCCTCACCGCCCCCACCCCTCACCATTCAACATGCTTATCCCATTGTTCTTGTCATTTTCTGAAGAAGCTCTGGAAGTCCTCTTTCATGAAGATCTTTAGTTGTACTGTTTTGACTACCTCATTGTCCTGAATTGATTGAAAACATTTACCTTTTGTGGTCATTCTGACTTTAGAGAAGAGCCAGAAGTAGCACAGTGCCAGATTTCCTGAATAAGATGATGAGGACAAACCGCAATGTTTTTTATTTGGCAGATTGCTGTAAACAGTTGATAGGCAAAGGGTGATCATAAAGTATAGTTAATGTTTAAGTTAAAAAATTTATTGCATTAAGAGACACGTCACCCATTAATCCCTTTCAAAACACTCCCCCTTGTTTTGAACACTCTTATCACATTGTCCTTGGCAATGTGTCTGTTACTATAAGAAGTTTTTAAAAATGGAAACATTCACCATATCTTTTGATCACTCCTTATATGTCTTGTTTTTCACTGCAAAGAGGTGAAAATACTGCATCAAGACAATTTCCTTCATTTAGCACACCGCTGGGGACAGCAACTAGGACCTGCAAGCTTGCTGACTTTGGTGAGGGAGAATTGGATGCTGAAGAAGGCAGGGTGACTAGAAGCAGACCATTCATGAGTCTTTTTGCAGGCTGGAAAGAGCTCACTGCAGAAAACATCTCTTTGTGTTTTCCGCATGGCTGGTGTCACTTGTGTACAAGTGAGAAGGGGAGAAAAAAGGAACGTGAGTTGACTTAGTACCTAGGTGACTAAAGAAGAAAAAAACTGGTATATTGAAGGCTCTTGTGAAAAAATCCTCTGACCTTTGACTACCTTTCTACTTGTTGAAGATCTCTTTGTCTCTCCAAGGCCCCTCTTCGACATATAAATGTTCCAGCTTTTGTTAATACACATGCAGAAGAGGTGGCCCCAACTCTGCTGTTCACTGATGCTGTGGCCTCAGTCAGAACTGTGCACTTCTCTAAAACACGAGTTCGACATTTGTAAAATGAAAAGTTTGATTTAGAGATTTCTAACATTTCCTTTGTCTCTTTAAATGTGTCTTTAAAGAATTCCATTTTTGTCTGCTCAGGAATGGGTTTCATTATGCATACATCTGTCTCATGGGGTGAAGTCTGGAACTGCATTTGTTAATGTGGAGTCAGAGAACAGCATGGGGGAGACTCCCAGGTTAGGTCTGTTGCCATGGACTTGTCCTTGTAAGTTGAATTTGGCTTTTTCTACTGGGCCTTTCTCCTCGCTCTGTAAGCTTATCCATAGGAAATGGTAATCTGCATTCTAGACCTGCTAGTTTGTAAAGAAGGTATGTGTGTACTGCCATCTTCTTCCAAAACTTATTGCAACTTGGCATCTGCCCTGCACCTCAACACTGAAATTGTATTTACCAAGGCTGCCAGGTAGCAATTTGGCTGCTAAATCAACTGGACGTACCTTGTTTTGAAATGAGATTGCCCTCTCTCACTGGGTACTTTTGATCACTCGATTCTTTTATTATCCACGTTTGTGGCTTTGCTTATTTTACCATTTCTGACTCTTTCTTTTGGCTTTCATGGAATTTGCTTCCTTTTTTTGTAGTACTTATATATATTGAAATCATCTCTCTCTGGGTTTGTCTTTTTCACTAGATTGTGAATGATTTCAAGATAGGTGTGGTGGGTTTTACATCTTTACATTTCTAGTAAGTGTTTTAAAGTCTTTCTTTTCTGGAGTTTTTTGGAATGGCTTGTTGAATTATACTTTGTTATAGTGCTAGATAGACATACTGTCAGTTACGATTAGATTACCTTCAGCTGTTAGTAAACACATGTCTTAAAGAAATAAGGACCTTATTTTCCCTTTACAACAAAAATCCAGAACCAGTCTGAAGAGTCCTCAGCAAGGAACGAGAGTACCTCTTTCTTGTCTTGCTTAGCATTTGGCTCTCAGCTGTGCCGCCAAGAGGTGGCTTTTGCAGGTACCTTTGCGCATTGTGTCTTTGCACCAGGAAGGACGAAGGGGTAGAGGTTGGGTGGTGATAGAGAACAGAACCCTTCTTGGGAGGTTTTGCCTTTCTAATTCGGAAGCTCTCATCTGGGATCTCAGTTGCACCTCATTGGCTGGGTGGGTTCATTTTGCCATCGCTAGTTGCAAGAAGGGTGGGAGACAAATATTTTAACAAGCCAGGTAGCTACACTGAGAGGCACCAGGCATCAGCTAGTGGGAATAAGGATGAGGAATTAGATGTTGGTAACTGCCTCTTTTCACTCTTTCTTATCAATGGCCCAAGCTTCTGTTCCACATTCCTTCGTGAGAAGCAAGTCAAGGATTGGTTCCATTTGTCTTATTTACTTCCATTTTAGACCCCTCCGCCATCAGACTTTAGTATGTGTCTCAGCCTCACTGGGGACACATTTCAAATGGATGTCCAAAGTAAGCCACTTACAGAGGAGATGTCTCTATGTTACTAATCTCATACATTAGGTTGATTCTTACATGTTTCAAACTCCAGAGTTAGTATTTCTGATCCTGTCCCCAGGTTATTGGGAGTGTCTCATTTGAGACTTACTTTTACTTTTGCTAGAGCAGCTTTTCCTTTCCCACATTCTCAGCAACAATTCTAGCCTCTTAATTAATTGCTCTTCATGTACAAAGTATGATCAAAACATACGGTGAATATTTAAAAAACAAATTATTAAAGTAAATGACACATTAGCATTTATCCTCCTCACTTCAAACATACTTATTCCATCATCTTGCCACTTTCTGAAGCAGTTCCAGATGTCCTCTTTCATGAGTGGATTTTCATGGCTGCCTCAATGTCCTGAATTGATGCAAACTGTTTATGGCAATTTCTGTCAAATGAATATGTTACTATGTGTCCTCATCCACCCTAGTCACTGTATCTGGCACTGTGTAACCACTGGCTCTTCCCCAAAGTCAAAATGACCTTGAAAGGTAAACATATTGACAGTGCAAATAAAAATACTCACAAAAGAGGATGTCCAGAACTGCTTGAGAAAATGACAAGAGCAATGGGATAGGTGTGTTCAAAGCAAGGAGTATTTTAAGGGGGATTAATAGCAATATCTTTTACTGTGATACAATTTTTTAAATTTAAACATTCACCGTATGTTTTGATCACACTTAGTAGAGAGCTTCTCTCTTTTTTTTTTGAGAATATGAAGGTTGTTAAGACTATTTCTGAAGACTGACTAGTATATCTTATATATACCTATAAAATATGTAACGGTTAGTACGTATATAAGTTTCATAAAGATATTATGTATATAATATATAATTTATAGTGTGGTATGTTGCCCAGAAGGCCCCTAGTGTTGAAGGTTTGGTTGCTGATGGGCTTTAATTTTGTCAGTGGAGTAATCCATTGATGAGTTCGCAATTTGATGGCATTATTGGGAGAAGGTGGAAATAGGAGATGGGGTCTACCTGAAGTGAGTAGATCATGGGGGTGTGGCCTGAGGGACTATGTTTTGATCCTGCCTGTTCCTCTCTGGCTCCTTTCCCTGTCTGCTTTCTGGCTGCCTTGAGTTGAGCAACTCTCCTCTGCCACACCCTTCTGCCATGTTGTTTCTGCCTCACCACAGTGTAGTCAGCTGACCTCAGGTTGAAACTTCTTAAACCTCGAGTCAAAAATAAACCTTTCCTCCTTTGAGTTGTGTGTCTCAGGTATTTTATTGTAGGGATGGAAGCAGACTAACCAGTCTGTCTACATTGTTAACATAGATTCTTTTGGAATACTATTTTCTATACTTTGAATACAACTCTGTTAATTATTCCCTAGATGAAGGCTGTTTGTTTCCTCTGGGGAAGAGAGTCAGGTAGGCAGATGCAGGAGGGAGAAATCCAGCCGTTCAGGCAAGAGGAAAGAGACACCAAAATGTAGAGTAAAAAGACAGTGATTAACTGCCTTAGTCTGACAGCAGTAAGAGCATGGTGCTCAGTAACGGCCTGGTGAAAAATTTCGTTTTGTCTACTGAATAAGGAACAAATCCACCAGATGGGGCTCTAATATTCTTTTGGTTCAACAACTAATTGAAAACCCAAGTATTTACTGTTAGCTTTAGAGAAAAAAATGTATCTCCCATTTTAACCTCCAGGAGAATTTCTAAGATTATGCTTCTAACAAGCATCACCACTGTTTGCTATCTTTTAATTCCCACGAGGTGATTTATAAAGAAAGTGGTCAATTTGCTAAAAAATGAGGCATCTAAAATAGTTGAATTAAATCAGTTCAAGTAGTTCTGAGTAAAATCCTTTTGTAAGCCTTCCTTTAAAGAAACAAAGACATATTTATACGCAAATGGGAGCATTTTGCTGCCATGCTGTTCCATCTGTGGACTTACTAACATAGTTAAAATGTGAATTGTTTAAAATCGTATTTAATCATTGTGAAGTTTACCAAGGCTGCAATATCAGCCCAATCTAGTTCAACATTTTTAGGTTCCATATATAAATGTCTTTCTGTGCTTGAATTATTTCACTTATTATAATGTTCTTCATGTTCATGCATGTTGCAAGTGACAGGATTTTGTCCACTTTATGCCAGAATAGTATGCCATTGGGTATAAATACTACATTTAAAAAATCTGCTCATCCATTGGTGGGTGGATACTTTGGTTGATTTCCCATCTTGGCTGTTATGACTAATGCTGCAATAAACTTTGGAGTGTAGGTAGCTCATTGACCTACTGCTTTTGTTTCCTTTGGATATAGATCCACAGTGGGGTTGCTGGATCGTATGGAAATGTTACTTTTAATATTTTGAGGAACCTCCACGTTATTTTCCACTGTGGCTATGCTAATTTACACTCCTGCTAACAGTGTGCAGTGGTTCCCTTTTCTCCATATCCAGCTGTGGACAGTTCTCCAGGGGAGGTGGCAGCTGAATGCTCAGCAGCCAACACTCACAGCAGCTTGTGGCAACACTCACAGCAGAAGGTGCAGCCTTCTTTGTCCTAGAGTTGTACAACCCCACAGTGACAACACGTGGGTGATACCCGCGGAATTGAGCAGCACTGCACCTCTGTTAGACCAGTCTTTCTAGAAAGGAAACATGTTTTAATGTGAAAATTAGCAAACTTTTCTTTCCAATATATGAAGTCTAGGAAAACCATAAGGACATAGACACATAATCTAAGTTGACCCAGTAGAGCTAGTCATTATTTATGTTTGTAACTAAATGAAAAAATCACATGCATTTGTCACATCTGATACCATGATCAGCAATTGGAAGGATTTTTGAGGAGACTAAAAGGGGAAAGAATCTATAATCCCACCTACCATGGCGTAGGGCTGGCTCAGCTGTTGCTGAAAGACTGGCCAGGCAGGCAAGAAGCAAGTTCCAGAGTCACAGTAAGAAGCAGCAGCAGCTCTTGCCTTCTTCTTTCCAGTTGGCAGGCTGTCTTACTAACTCTTCTCTTTGCTGAGACGTGATGTCTGACATTGGTTTTTTTTTTTTTTTTTTTTTTTTTGGTGCTGGAAATCGAATTCAGGGCCTTGTGCTTGCAAGGCAAGTACTCTAATCACTGAGTTGAATCCCCAGCTGATGCCTGACATTTGGAACTTAAAAAGGAAAGGTTTACTTTTGGCTCACGTTTCAGAAGTTTCAGTACTTATATGGTTGGCACCATGGTGGAAGGGTTTGGGTGGAGGAAAGCTGCTCTCATCATGGTGGTCAAGAAGCAGAGAAGGAGGGAAGGACCTCGGGTGGTCAGGCCTCTGGTGACCCACCACTTTTAACCAGACTCCACCTCCTGACAGCAAATCAGCAATAGCACCTCTGTAATCCAAATCACCATCTGGAAGTCGTGCTATGAATAGAAAAGGCTCTTGGGGGAGATCTAGAGATAAACCGTAACAGAGGCTCTGTGTGAAATGCCTTCCCTGGGTTCTCTCGCATGTCTACCATTGCAGCAGGTGGGCATTATCAAATCCACTTTGCAAGTGAGATCAATGGGCAGCTTCTGTCTTGGGAAATGGAAACTTCCTCACAGGAAGTAGGGAGCTAGGAGCAGACAGCACTCAGCCATCCGTCTAAGAGGCAGATGACCCCAGGGGAACTCATGGGATGGTAGACAGACAGGAATTATACCTACTCAGTGCTTGGTTTGTACCATTCCCTGGAAGCACATAGAGCTGTATGTAGCACACGAAATAGGGAATAAGGACAGAGACTCCAGAATCAAGCTGCCAGAATTCGCTCCTGATTCTGTCATTTATGACAGGTCTGAGCAAGTCAGTAATTCTTCTCTGAACTTTAAACCTCAGTCTGTAGCTTCTAAAATGGAGATACTTGCCCTTACTTGATTGGACATTTCAAAGGATCAATTAAGATAAGCTGCATGAAAAGCTTATTTGACAGGGCAGAGGGAATTGCGCCCCAAGTGATGGAGCAGGTGAGGAGAGTTGAAGAAGCAATTCTGACGTAGATCTTTCTGCTTCCAAAGCCTTGAGCCTTCAGGCTATATTTCCTGGTAGAGAAGAGCCAACGGTGACCCTAGGTCGAGGTTGGACTTCATCCATGTGAGAGCCCTGCTGTGTGATACCACCTCTACTGTTCTTCCCGGGTGGACCTTGCTTCAGCCACACAGGTGACTCAAACACACCAGCCTAAGATTGCTGGTATTAGCTGTCCGCTTTGATTAGGATCCCATTCTCCCCAGCCGCTGCTTGGCTTATTCCTTCACTCCTTTCAAGCACTGGCTGAAATTTCACCTCCTTGCTGAGGCATCAATTCCTTCACCACCTAATTAAATCTGCAATCTGACCACCAGGGGAATTCCCAGTACACTCCCTTCTTTCCAAAACCTCCAGGTGGGCCGGAATTCTTGTCTATGTTTTTTCCCTCCACTGATAAATCTGCAGTGTCTAGGATAGTGTCTGACGCATAGTAGTCACTTAATAGCTGATGAATGAACATTGAATGAATGAACAAGGTGGGGAGCAGAGCTGAGGGAAGGTTAGAGCAAAGCCAAACCTAAAACTAGAAGGAATTTTGACCTCACTGAGTTTGTCCTAAAGATGCTAGGACCACACAAAGTTTAGTTACTTAACCTAGAGCACAAGAGCAGATTCTACCAGGGGAAGTTTGAATTTCTGCTGGGCATGGTGGTGTGTGTGTTAGCTACTCAGAGGCTGAGGCAGGACTGTCACAGGTTTGAGGCTAGCCTGGGAGATTTAGCAAGATCCTGACTCAAAATAAGATTTAAGGAAAGGAAGTTTGAAAGTCTGCTCCTTTGCACATCGTGAGCCCTAACTTCTTACTCCTGCCTTTAGAAATAGGGTTTTTCTCTTGGCTTGAGACATTAGCCTGCATCTTTTCATTTATGCAGATAATCAATATTTACAGACACCTTTGTGCTCCAGGCACCGCCCTGGGTCCTGAGTACCAGGAATAGAAAGATGAATACAATACTGTTGCAGCTCACAGTGGAAAATAGATGAATACAGATCATTATTTTAAAAATTTATAAAACTGAGATCAGTGTTGGGACAGGCACAACGATTGGGTGTGCCCTTTGACCCTTGGCTGATCATGGCAGGTGGGGCTAAAAGGCAGAAAGTTGGCTTTCTTTCACACTGACATCCTTCAGTATTTGCTCACTTGTGATGTAGCGAAGACTTGGAGATAAATACATCTGAATGAAGCTGGATACCGAGTCAGATGAGTGAACTAGTTTACTTCCGTTGGCTGAAAAGCAGGTAAAATGTTTCAAATTCCTTCAGCAAATTTTTAGCCTCACTTTCATATCTTTTGCAATTTTCTAAGGAAGATAACTTTTAAAAAGGGGTGTAAAAGCATTCTAGCTTTGGGTAATGAATGACTTGTTTCCAGTAAGTGGCACAATGCCCTATGTTACTGGCTGATACTTTCAGTCAGTTGCCATTGCAAGAACATGTTAAAAATACAGTTAGGTTGAGGCTGGGGAGAAGCATGTTTCATTCTCATTTAAACTGAAGGGCGAGCAGCCACCTTCCAGTTTACCACTTAATACATGGCAGAAGCCTGAACTGCCTGGTATCATTTTTCTACTTTATTCTGCAGTTGTTTGCATGGCCTTCTAGATGGGCAGCTTCCTGCAAATCCATCTTAGTGGAAATCTCATATCTTCTTTGAGGCTCAGTTTTATTGATTGTAAAGAAAGCTTAATAATTAGCTTAAAGAATGGTTAGGAAGACAAAGTACAGTTTGTGTGGGTCTTTAAGTCTTATTTTTAAAATTGTAGTAAAAGATGCATAACCTAAAATTTCCCATCTTAACCATTGTTAAGTATACAGTTTAGCAGTATCAAGTATGTTCCCATTGTTCTGTGACTGATCTCCAGAACTTTTTCATCTTGAAAAACTGAAACTCTGTGCCCCTAAAACGTCAACTCCCATTCCCTTCTTCCCCAGCGCCTGGCAACCAGCATTCTCTGTATCTGTGAGTTTGGCTACTCTCGTTCCCTCCTCTTAATGGAATCAGACTGTATCTGTCTTGGCTTATTTCACTAGCATAATGTCCTCAAGGTTCGTCCACATTGTAGTGTGGAATAGGATTTCCTTCACTTGCTCACGTCATACACATTTTCCTTATCCATTCATCTGTTGGTGCATATTTAGGTGGCTTCCATCTCTTGGCTGCTGTGAATAGTGCTGCCATGAACATGAGTGTGCAAATATCTCTTTGAGAACCCTGCTTTTAGTTCTTTTGGATATATACCCTGGAGTGGGATTGCTGGATTACATAGGAGTTCTGTTTGTAATGCTTTGAGGAATTGGCAGTCTGTTTCCGTAAGGGTCACACCATTTTACATTTCCACCAGCCCTGCAAAAATATTTTGCTCTCTCTAGATCCTGGCCAAAACTCGTCATTGTCTATTTTTTTTTTACAGTAGTTTTTAAAGTTTGTGCCAGTTCTAGAAATCATGCTGGTAAGAGTTATTACTGAGCTCCTAAAATGGCTACAAATGCTCATATAAATTTATTTATATAGAAAGTATAGAATATATAGGATATAAATTTATGTAAATATAAATCTGTAGACATGTGAACTGAGGCATATCTGGTAAAGATGACCTTCGTAAGTATATTTTCAACATTACCAACCAATATATTGTATTCTTGATATATATGGTAAAACATTATATTGTAATCATAAATTTAAAAGTTATAAAAATATTCTATATCATGTTAAAAGTTAAAGAGTCATGAAAACTAAAAAGCATATGTCTCAGCAGGCTTTGTACTTATTCCAGCCTCTTGGATTCTTTTAAATCTCCATACTCTGAGAGTAACTGTTGAAGAAACTTTGCTCTATCCCTGTTGTAATCTTCTATGCACATATCTCTATTTATATTCTCTTTTTTTAGTTAGATTTTATGACATGTACTTTCCATGAAGAATTTTAAAGTGTGATGATTTTAACCAACAGAAATGACTTTTTCATAAGAAACGGTTATCTGTGTTAGGTCCTGCTAGAAATGGTCATTGCAGATGTGCTTATTGATGTGCATACTTGACCTCACTCGGTGGCTGCACCTTGCACAGCAGTCTCTCCTTGTAAGCAGCACTGGATGAATTATCTTGTCCTCGGTGGTCTAGAACACACAGCATGGGCTCCCAAGAGTTGACCCAGGTATCTCTGTGTGATGTGGCGTGGCTGGGAGAGATACTTTTCTGGCTAAAGATTTAGCTTTGTTTGTTTTTAATGAGTGTAATGGTTAAAAGCTTGGGTTGTTTTTCGAGACAGTTTCTCTCTATGCAGTTGAGGCTGGCCTTGAACTAACTCACTGTGTAGCTCAGACCGGCTTCAGGCTTGCAGTGATCCTTCCCGCCTTAGCCCCGCAAGTGCTGGGAATACAGTTGTGCATTGCCGTGGCTGGCTCAAGCTTGGGTTTTAATATCTAAAAAATACTTGGATCCAAGCCTCAGTTATCACCCGCCTGCATGCTCATTCACTCATTCACTGTTCCTGCTGTGTGCCAGGCACTGTGTTGTCATGCAGATAGTGAGCAAAGTAGAAGGAAAATCTCTATTCTCATCCAGCTTGCATTCTGTGGCAGAGTGACAAATGATAAACAAGATAAATTAGTTTTTAAACCATAAAGCACTATTAGAATGTTAATTTCTATGTTTGTCGTATGGCTTGATGGTGGCTGTTGTCTTTGTAGTAGAGCATAGAAATACATCCTCCACATACTCCTGATTTGCCTCTTGGATTAACAGTGCTTCACTATGCTGTAACTAAACCAGCATCTGCTTTGTTTGACTGTAGCAGAAATAATATTACCATTTGATTTTCTGGTATGAGTAGAAATTGATTATAAGATATTATATGCTTAATATGGCATGTCCTTGTAACTCAGTGAATTCTATGATGTGTAACTGGGCTTCTGAAAAAAATCTATAGCAAGATAATGTCAAATAAAATCCATTTTTGTAGGAAAAATTGAGAATCTCAGATTAGTCATTGAAATTGAATTCATTTAAATCAAATCTACTACCAAAAACCATAAAATTCTTTGAAAAATATAAAATGTACTATATAAATGCAAACTGTTGCTAGGTAGGAATTGTAATGAAGAATCTGACTATTTTTGGGGGTGGGGTACTGGGGATTGAACACAGGGCCTTTACACTAAGCTATGTCTCCAGACCTATTTTAAAACAGGCTTTTGCTAAGTCATTAAGTTGCTCAGGCTGGGCTTGAACTTGTGATCCTGTTGCCTCAGCCTGCCAGAGTGCTGGAATTACAGGTGTGCAACACTACGCCCAACTCTGACTCTATTTTTTAATGTTTCTATTTCAAGCCTCCTCCCTGTCCCTTCCCCTTGAGCCCTACATCTGGGAAAACTGATAGGAAAGTTCACTCTGCCCACCTTTGGCACTGACAGGAGGCTCAATCCAGCCCAAGTTAATCCTCACCCTCATACAACTTCATAGCCACAGTTAGAATCTATTCTCCTTTCCCTGCCTTCTCAAGCCATTCTTGGACCAGCTTGGGAGATGCCTGATCTCCCCAGAAAGCTTCCAAATGGGATTCCTTGGGAATATTTTGGAAATAGACACCACACTGCTCTGGTTTAAGATTTGATCAATTCAGATCCTAGTAATGTAATTAAATTGCCATGCTTTCTAGTGTGTGTATGGCATCATCATTCTGGGCATGGTGGACCCCCCTCTCTTGTTTACAACTTGTGCATGCCCACAAGTGTTTGTTTGGTAGATTGGTTTATTTTACAGCAACTCTGCTGGAAAAATAGTCATCAGCAACATCTAAATTGTTATCACCAGCCTCACCTAGTTTGCAAACCAGTTCTGAACTTCCAGGGCTCAAGAATTAAGTGTGTCTTGGTACCCAATGGATTAGATTTAAGCCATGTGGATCTGTTTATGTATCTTTTCATTCTGTTGAGATGATTCAATTCCTATAATGCATTGATTTCTCTCTTGAACCAGGGGTTTTGATCCAAATCCCACTTGTGTCAGAGAAAAGAGTTTAACCGTTTTCCAGGCTAGGTTTTGCCTCCTCTTGCTCAAGCACTAACTGGGTAGTCTGTTGGTGGACTGATTATGGAAGGCCATATTTACTACCTGACCAACAGGGTCTTGTTGTGTAGATAAACCCTTCCTGGACATGGATGGCTCCCCTGAGCAGGTGGGGTTTAGTGCTCATCTGTGGACACAGCATGTTGGACTTCTTGGTTACCCTGTGTAGGCAACCTGGCAACTTCCCCAGCCCTACTTTTCTTAGTTTTAGTTTCTGTATTCATCCTTCCCTTATCTCCCTAAATACATATCTATCCCCTATTGTGTAATACACCTGTGAACACAAGCACGTTCATTCCAGCTGTGTTACTTTGATCTTAAAGTTTCTCTTGCCATGTCTGTTTACCAACGTATTTCACAAATAGATTTAAGATTTGTGTTTTCCTTGACTAATTTATTATGTCACAATTCTACATTATGTCCATCTGTACAGCTGGTCAGAGCATTAAGAAAATATACTTTTTAGTCATATTCACCTCCATACATAGTTATATGTATCTATCTTTGGAAGTTTCCAGACCTCTTTCTTTGTGTATACAAGTAGGACTTACCTGCAATATCTGGGGTCCTTGAAGGACCCAAATCTTCCCTAACTTGCCCAAACTTTGTCTCTCTCTGAGATTCATATTTCCCTGTAACTGTACTATAAATGTGTGGCATCACACAGTAAACATGTGTCATCTCCCAGAGTTTCTGGTGGTTAGGAATTCAGAGCAGCTTAGCTGGGTGTTTCTGGTGCAGGGTTTCTTGTGAGGATGCTCAAATCGAGACATCGCTCAGAGGTGTGGTCGTTTTAAGGCTCAGCTGGGAATACAGAATTCCAGGATGGCTCACTCATATGCCTGCTACCAAGAGGCCTTGTCCTCACCCCATGGAGTCTCCAGGCTGGCTTAGTGTCCTCATGACATGACAGCTGGCTTCCTTCCTCCAGAGAGAGTGGCAGAAGCAGGGGTCTTTTACTTCTAGCCTCGGGAGTTATGTGCTGTCATCTCTGTAATGTGTTGTTGGTGATAGAGGTCAGTCATATTCAGTGTGGGAGGGGATGACACAAGAATGTGAATTCCAGGAAGTTGAAATCACTGGGAACATTTTGGGAGTGGGTTACCATGTTATTCTAGTTTAAGATTTGGCCAGTGCACATGCAAGACTCTACACCACGCAGCTCTTCTGTTCTCTCCGCGTAGGTCACACCAGAGCCTGCTGGAGAATATCCGGATTAGCTGCCCTTGGTTTGCCCGTCAGTGTTGGCAATGCTTGGGTGGGACCGTGGGTAACGGTGTATAGATTCCACTGTGTCCTAGAGACAGCATAGAGATGAGGCTGACTATGAAGGACATCTTCAGCATTTACCTGCAGCCAACAGAAAATTCTAAGAATGGAGAAAACGAAAACGGGAATGGAAAAAAAGAAGCAAAGTCAGCTTACCTGATTTTTTCTTAGCCTCATTGAGTGACCTTCACCTTCAGTCGGAAAATGTCAGGATTGCAGTCATACACTGCAACCAGCAGGGGGCAGCCTTCCATGAGCCAGAGACTGACGGTTAACTTCAGAATGAAGGAGAAACAGGATCATAAACTTCAGAGTTGAAAGGAACCTAGAAAAGTCCTCCACTAAGACCTTCATACTTTACAAATAATAAGATTGAGGCCTAGGAAAGTGAAAGGGACTTATCCAACTTCCTTCAGAGTGCAAGTGATGTAGCTGGGATTTGAACAGCTAATTCCTTGAGCATTTTTGCTTTTATTATACTCCGTCTCTCCTCTTTTGATTAGACTGGCTTAAAAAATAGTCAGGGCTCTTGACTTATTGACATAGCGCACCGCAGTTTAAACAAATGGAAAGGATTAGGCTAACTTCATTACTGCTCAAATCTGAGCAAAAGCATAATAAAATTTTTAATATCTTAATTTCTAACTCTTATTATTTTACCTAAATATATACAAATAAAACCAGAGATAACATTTGTGTGTTTATAGCTTTTATAAAATCGTTCACCAAGGTCAAATTCATAAAGTTAATACAAATAAAAGGGTGGTGGTATTTTGCTAAAACTAAGGTTATGTTCACCACCTGAAGTCTGTAAGAAGCTTGATATGCTCGTGCCCACCATGGGCTGTGTGGTTAATCAATTTTCTCACCATTTTATTCTTCATAAACCATGAGAGACTTTCATTTGTATAGTGAGTCATTTTAACATCATTTTGTTTTCATGTGGAGACAGTGCTTTACTTATGGATTAATTTCACTCTTTTGCTTATTAGCTGAATAGTTCTTCTTGTCTCCAGCATAACTACAAACATAAATGCAAACATGGGTAATGAAACTGGGAGAGATAATTGGTCATAAGGTGATTGCCCAGAGGATATATTTACATTAAAATAAGCATTGAAGTGAAAACACAATAAAAAAAAAGTCAGGGAACTTGTAGCTCCCTGAGAATGTGTTCTCAGCCGTTGGTGTCCTCAGGCTGCAATTAGAGGGATGTTGCATAATATGTTTGGTTTCAGTCCTGGGAGTATGGTGTAGACCTAACGTTGTGTGTTGTCTGGATAAACATTACCTTGATTTCGAATGGAACAAGAAGGGCCACTGACATTTGTGCAGTTGTTGATGACAATGTCTTAATGAAGAGCTAATTAGTAAATGCATAGGGAACACATGTATATATTTGATGTTACTCAGCTGCAAGGTGCAGAACGTGACAGTGGAAGGGCAGCAGGCTGGGCCTCCCAGACAGCTCAGTTGCCGGCACTGGCTTTGACCTTGTGATGACTCAGCCCAGCTGGGAAACTGAATACAGGGTGACTCCACCAAACCCAGATGCTCCGAGCGACCTGCGCTTCAGGCACAATGAGCTGCAGTTAACAACTTATGCCTTTTGAATTAATCTTCAGTATGAGTTTCCTGTCTGAGCAGTCTCGCCAAACTGATTGGCTTGAGCATATTGTGGGTATAAAAACATCAGCTGGCCAGAGCTGTTTTCTAAGGCTGATGCAGTGCCCCTCCTTTAGGGCCACACGTCCTACGTAGAGTCTGTGACTGAAGCCTTGGTCCCTTTGACCAGAGGAAATCATTGCACAACGTATATGTGTATCAGCACCTCAGATCCATCCCTATAATATACACCGTTTTTATTTGTCAGTGACATCTCAGTGAGGCTGTTAAAAAAATGAAATTTGTGACTGAGCCTCTCAGTGTCACCCCTTCTGTTCAAAAGCGTTATTAGCTGCACTTGACCAAGGAATGGCAGAGTCAGGAGCATGCTGTTTCCGTCTCTCTGTAACTTCAGGGGAGTAAAAGAGGCCAGTGAGAGGCTGAAACTGAATTAATTATGCCCAGCACATTTGGGTGGAAAACTCGAAGCTATGAATGTTTGGGAAATCTAGAGGAACATTTTAGATTCACACCCTGTTTCCACCTGTTGAAAATTTTTTTCTTCTTTTAGGATTATCCCCAAAGCTACTTCTCCTTGGAGCTTCTTTGAGTCTCTCTAGATAGGGTTTCAGCCACTCCTAAGTCCCTTGACCCTTTGGGAACCTTGCTAAGGTTGCTGCTTTGCCTTCTGTTACAATGACCAGTTTATGTGTCCACCCCTTGAAGGGCACACAGTTGTCCCCCTTATTTGTGTTTTCACTTTCTGAGGTTTCAGTTACCCATGGTCAGCCACAGTCCCCTCCAAAATTAAATGGAAACTTCCAGAAATAAGCAATACATAAGACTTAAATTACTGTATATTGTTAAATTTGTTCCATTTTACTGTTATTATTCTTAATCTCTTAGTGTACCTCATTCATTTATTTTTATTAGTACATATTTGCAATACATAATAAATACATTCATTGTGAAGAGTTGGAACATATATGTATCACATTTTAATCCTTTTACTTACAAATTAAAATTAAAAGTATTAGTAAAGTTAGATTCATAAATTAAAGTTTTTCATAGGAATGTGTGTATGGGAAAATGTATAGTATAAATAGGATTCACTGCTGTCCCTGGTTACAGGCATTTACTGGGGGTCTTGGAGTGCATCCCCTTTGGATGGGGGGGTGGTTATTCTTTTTTCCTCGAAAGATAAGCAAGCCACCCTCAGAGTGCTTTTTGGGTGATATGAACTTGATGAGAACCGAATAGATGACAGAAAACTCTGAATGGCAATCAGATATTTGCCACAGAGTTCAGCCAGGGCTAGTTTAGTTTTCACAGGAGAGTTCAAAGAGGAAATGTCATCTCGCAGTGCCAGGCTGCTGGAACAGCAGAGAAGGAGCAGAGCCCTTGGCCACATTGTCGCTGTGCAAGCAGACTGCAGCCCTGAGAGTGCTGAGCTTCTGCTAAGGAGGTGGAAAGCAGTTCTTCGCTCCTGTATGGAGAATATGCGCCTCGGTAGAGGGGCAGGAGGCCTTTGGTGGTGGGCTCTAAAACCAGCCTCACCCCCTGGCATATCCCGAGGGATCCTCTCTGCCTGACCAGGTATACATTACTTTTCAGTGCTACTGGGGATTGAACCCAGAGCCTTGCACTGAGCTACATCCCCAGATCTTTACATTTTTTTGTTTTTTAAATATTGAGACAGGGTTCCAGTTTGCCAAGCTGCCCAAACTGGTTCAAACTTGCAGTTCTCTTGCCTTAGGCTCCCAAAGGCCTGGAATTACAGGTGCAGCTTGGCTTGAATTTTTTTTTTTTTTTTTTTTTTAAGTCTTGGCTCCTCTCATGTTGGTTGTCTCCTAGGAACAGTGAGTGGCCGTGGAGCTCACAGCAGAAAACTGTCAGAGAGGGAAGGCCCATGACAGGAGAGTGAAGAGCGAGTGATCACTTAGGGGCTAACAAGACATGTAATAGTCACTGGTCGGGTTGTAAAACTCTCAATGGTTTTTACCCTCTGATTCCTCTACTCCTCCTGCTTCCTCATTTCTGACCTTGCTGGCTGCTGAATGGAGTTAATCAAAGCTCTTGATTGTAGGAGAAGGCTGTGATTAAGATTTAATGACCAATCATGGCTAGAGAACTTTTGCTGGCAGACACGAGGCAGGCCAAGGTTAGCGTGAGATGTGCAGCACTTGATGACCATTTTTCAACCAGGATTGTTCATCTCTCAGATGTATGATAAAGGATGCCCATTCCCTCCCAAGAATTATGGGAAGTGAAAATTTACTAAGAGATTTTCTTGGGCAAAGATGAGAGTAGAGGGATGTCTTAGTTTCTTCTCTCACTGCTAGGATAAAATACCCAACACCTGCAACTTAAGTGAGGAAAGGTTTATTTCAGCTCACAGTTTGTAGAAGTTTTAGTCCATAGTTGGCTGGCTCCAAGGTGGGGCAGCATGGCAGAGGGGTATCTCACAGGAGAAAGAGTCCATGGCAGGACAGATAGGAAGTAGGAGGCAGGAACATTGAGTCTCCCTTTCCCTTTTATCCTATCCAGGTTACAAGCCTATTGGTTGTTGTCACCCACACCTTGATTGGGGGGGGGCTTTCCATTATCGAAACTCACAACTATGCTAAACCAATCAGTAGGCTAATTTAGTTATCATACATATTCATGTACCCTGGATCCAGCGACCTCCAAAAACCCTCACCCATGAGTGCATGAGGCTTTGGGGGGACATCTAGATACAAGCCATAACAAAGGAGAAGAAGGAAGTTCCAAGAGTAAGCTCAACAATCCTAGCACTGGCTGGGACCTTTGAGATCACAAAGTTCAATCTCTCATTGGATTTGTTGATTCAGTCAACTAATATTTATTGTTTGACATGTGTTAGGCGCAGAGGGAAACAGTGAACAAGTCAGACAAAAGCACAGTTCTCATGAAGCTTGTTTTTACTAGTAGAGGTTTGTGGATAACAACACGTGCACAACCACTTTGTGTGATATGGACAGGAGTAGCAGGGATATGGACCCAAAAAAACAGGAATGGAAGCTACCCTGGGTTATTTAAATAGGGTAGTCTTCCTAGACATAGGATTATGCAATGGTTTTGGAATATGTCCCGTAGCAGGGAACTCACTTCCTCGTTGGAGAGCTTTCATTTTGGGGTGAATACTTTCCTAGAGGTCTATTTTCTTATCCTGAATCAAACCTGATGGTTTGTAATAGGCACACATTGGTTCTAAGACAGCAGAACAGTGCCATGAGGAGGCAGCACAGCAGTGGGGTTAGGATCACGGGCTCTGAAACTGGACCACTAGATTTTAGTCTTGTTTTGCCACTGACTGACTTGGCCAAGTTGCAGTTCTGCGATTCAGTTTTCCCATTATTAAAATTGGTATAGTAATGGTGCTCGTTATTGCTGATGATGAGGACACTGCCTATCATGTGGGATTGAGAGGGAGGACTGACTGAGTTGTCTAGGTCAGTGTTCAGCACATAACATGCACAACAAAGCATTTTTTATTAATCAGAGAGTGTTGGGAAAATTAATGACATAATACGTGACAATGCACAGCATCGTACTTTGGTTGAATATGTTGAAATATTATTTGATATAATATGGTCAGTGAAATATAAAAAGACCTGAATTGAACATATAAAGATAAAGCAATTACTGTTTCTGAGACAAA
The DNA here is from genome assembly GCA_004026905.1 of Hystrix cristata. Taxonomy (NCBI): domain Eukaryota; kingdom Metazoa; phylum Chordata; class Mammalia; order Rodentia; family Hystricidae; genus Hystrix; species Hystrix cristata. Next base: position 6,508 of record PVJO010012127.1, on the reverse strand, counting down.
ACATTTGGTATATACTCCCTTTTTTCTTCCTACTTTTTTAATCTTTATGGAAGCTTTATTTGAGCCTCATGTCTTCTGTGAAAGTATTTGCGTTCTACTTGCATTTGCAGGGGAAACTGCCAGAGCTCCTAAATCTTTCACTTGCACAGGTCCTTCCAGAGACGAGCCTTTCACAGGGTCATATTTTTGAAAATTTGTGAAGTCAAATGTTTTTATGTGTTTTTACAGAGGGCCCTCCAGCTTGTTTAAACACCTGCTCCCACAGAATCTAGATTTTTCTGTAATGTTATATAATTATTTTACCAACTATAGAAATGATCTCTGAAAGTACTATTTGTTTAAATTTATAAGAGAATTAGGAAACTATAAGAGACACATAACTCCATTTTTCCAGAATGACATCGTGAACAAAACAAGGAAAAAACAAATGAAAAGTAAAATTAAAACAACACACTCACATGGTGAGAAATGCAAGCACTCAATGAAAGTAGAGTAAAATTTTCTAACTGCGCTGAGTTCCCAAAGATCCTATCTTTAATTATTTTTGTGCCCAAACAGAAAAAGATGCACACATCTGCACAATATATGCATTAAAACTCTTTACGTTTTTATTTCCTACTGTTACGTACTTTACTTTTTTTGTAATTTGTATTTAGGATAAACGTTTAAATTTGTAAATATGAAGCAAACTCATTTCCTTTATCATCTGTCTACTTCATTGTATTTGTTTCATATTTCTAATTTATTTAGTCTATAATTGACAGATATGTCATTTCCATTTTTCCCATTGCAAATAATGATGAGGTAAATAGCATTTTATAAAAATTTTTATTAAATTGTAAATTTATAATGCAAAGAAGCTCAAAACTATGGCGCCATAAGAAGAATAAAAAGTCAATAATTGAAACCAATCCAGAACTGATATTGATGTTAAATTTAGCAAACAAGAACAATAAAATAGTTGTAACTGTAGTCCACATGTTCAAATAACTAAAGGAAAGATTTGAATATATTAAGTAAAGGCATATAATATGTAATAAGTCCAAATCAAACATCCAGAATCTCTGAGTTGAAATGTGCACTGTAGAGGACCAGCATCAGCTAGTACTTTGTAGAAAGAGTAATTTCGAAGACAAAGCAATAGAACCTAAACTAAATAAGACGGAGAGGTAAAAAACCCTAACAAATACATAGAGTAGCAAAGAGGTGACATCACTACAGCTTCAACAAGTATTGAAAATGTAATAAGAGATTATGCACAACTTCATGGCAATAAATTTGATGACATAGATGAAATGGACAAATTTCTTTAAAAACACAATTACATAAACTCACTCAAAATGAAATATATATCCTATACCTGTTACATAAATTTGGCTCTCAGGGTTTTCTGTTCTTTGTTGTCTGATGTCCAGTGTCTTGGCAATTACTATTCCATTTCCTTTTTCTTGTTTTTATTTAGGAAGGTAACTGTTCTCTATTGCTCCACTATGGACAGAAGTAGAAGTTTCAGGCCTAGTTCTAAAAGGAATGACTTCTGTTTTTTCTAATCTCGGGAAAGGTATGTACATTATTGAAACTCAAACCTTAAAGGTTGAAGTGAATTCATCTTGGAAAACTTCAGGACTGGCACTTTTTTCCAGAAAGAGACTGTTTGGTATCAATTTCTGTAATTGCAATTCTCTCCATAGAGTATCTAAATCACCTGTGTTTTCAAATTAGCGAGAGCTATATATACAGACAGGTAAGACTTTTAAGTCTTTAATGTCTTCTTTATCTCTGGTAATTTACCCATTTTAATTTCTACTCTTTTCTTTCTTTCCTTCCTTCAAACATTTTTGGCCAAATCAGTGCCATGTTTTTCTTAAAGCAATAACTCTTGCATGTATTTATCAATTATTCTAAATCTTTTCTGTAATTTATTAATTCATGCTTTGATTTTTGTTATTTTCTTCCTTCAAATTTGCCTTGACTTGGGGCTGGGAATTTAGCTCAGTGGTTAGAGTGCTTGTCTACCAAGCTCAAAGCCCTGAGTTCGATCCCTAGCACCAAAAAAAAAAAAAAAAAAATTTGCTTTGACTTGCTTTGTTATTTTTTGTAACTTCTTGACTCAAAGCCTTAATTAATTCATTTATATTCTTTTTTTATTTGATAAGGATGTATTTCAGATAGCAAAATATGCATAGCATAAGTGAGTGCTGAAACAAGAAATAATTTTCCCAGAAATTATGATTTCTCAAAAGTGGCATTCAGATTTGGCATGATTAAATGTATGTATAAGATTTATTCCTCCAGAATTTCTAGGATGAAGAATCTGCCACTAAATAAAACCAACATATAATACATATAACCTAAATTGATAATATATATAAACTGATATTTTTTGTTATAAAAATTGAGAACATTTATGCAGTTTTTTTTGTGTTTAAGAGATCTTTAGTTAATTTGGAGCAGAATTACTTAAAATTTTTTTTCCCAATACTGGGGATTGAACAAAGGCCTTCGCACTGAGCTGTATCTCTAGCCTTTTTATTTTTTATTTTGATACAAGGTCTTGCTAAGTTGTCCAGGCTGAGCCTGAATTTGCCATCCTCCTGCCTCAGCTCTCAGAGTGCTGGAATTATGGCTATGTGCTAACATGCCCAGCCCGGAATTAATTTTTTTTTTTTAAATAAGGAAAGTAATGTATATGTACGGCTAGTCCATAGCCACTGATCTGCAGAAACTATTGACAAGACCTTTTATTTTAGCAAACCAGAGAGTTGAGGAAGACACTGTAGTAATTTGTATAAGGAAGTCAAAGCTCTTGGGAGTGGTGAGAAATTGAGACCCTGATATCTTTTTCTCATGATTTGTAGTTTGTTAGGTCTTCTGTAACAAAGCACCACAACTGTTTTTGTTTTTTTTTTTTGAGAAAGATACACTCAATTTTATTTCATTTCCAAAGAGCTTATTTTCACAAAGAATATAGGATTATTATAAAACCAGGTGTCTTAAAGAACAGCAACTGATTGTCTCACTGTTCTGGAGGCTTGAAATCTGATATCAGGATTTTGTCAGGGCCACCTCTGAAGGTGCTTTGGAAGAGTCTATCCCTGGATGTCCCCAGGCTTCCGGTGGTTCATTGGCTTGTAGGAGCATCATCCTGATCTCTTTGTCTTCACATGGTGTCTACTGTGTTTAATGGTCGGTCTTTATTGTCACTTTGAATTGGGAAAAGCCTAGGAAATTAGTGCACTTCTGGGCGTGTCCCTGAGGGTGTTTCCAGAAATGATTTTAGGACAGTAAATTGATTGGAGAGACCTGCCCTGAATGGGGTTGGCACCATCTAATAGGGTGAATGGCGGGATGGAACAAAAGAAAAAGATGCCTGTACCCATCAGCGCAGGCTCTCTGGCTCTATTCTTGCTCTTTCTGCTCCTTGGCCACCGTGGACTGAGCAGCTTTCGTCCACTGCACCCTGCCACTGGGATGTTTCTGCTTTACTTACTGCAGGCCCAAAGCAATGGAGCTGGGTCACAAGGGATTGAAACCTCTGAAACCATGAGCCAAATTAAACCTTTCTCCTTTTAAATTGACTTTCTGGGTATTTTATGGCAGTTACAGAAAGCTGAATAACACACCCTATGTACATCTGCCAAAATGTGTCCTTTTTATGAGGAAACCAGTTGTACTGGATTAGGGGCATCTCTTACTCTAGTATGACTTTGTCTAAACTAATTACATCTGCAATGACCCTATTTGTAAGTAAGGTCACTTTCTGAGGTACTGAGGGTTGGGATTTCAACATAAGAATTTGGGGGCACAATTCAACCCCAAATACCTGAGGCTCAGAGTTAAGAGCCTCAGGTACATCAGAGATGGAGTACATCATAGTGGCTGTATTCAAGGCTTGTTTTCAGGATGGGCTCTGGAGATAAAGTTACCAATGGTGAGAACATTGATAGGGTAAGAAGATGAAGAGAGCCCAGGGTGAGGAAGGGGGAAGGGAGGACAGCAGTCCTAGTCTGGAGGTATAAACATGCTGCATGTTCTGACCTGATGTTTTTGAAGGCAAACCTGTGCCCCAGATTGTATTGTGTCCTTTCCAGCTGGTAATTGCTGGAGAGTGCAGCCGAAACTGGTGCAGATTCAGAGTTCTCATAGCTACGGGTGACATTAGGAGTGTATTTGCAATATTGGTGACCTATGGCCAAGGTAATTCAGATGAAGCCATTCGGGGAAACTTGAGGACCATTTCCCCCAGATTTTTCTGGTTGCCTGTACCTCCTGTGATTCTGTGAACATTTGGTGCACAAATCTCTGCCATTTATAGAATCACCCCAACCCCATCCCTTATGGTATCTTGGGGGAAATTCTCCTCCCCTTCCACCTCTCAAAGTCAGGTCCAGGCTCTGCTCGCCACAGCTGCAGCTCTTTTACTGAGAGTTGCTGGGTAGCTTGATTGTAGTGCTTGTAGGGAGGCACTATTCATAACAGATACCAAGGAGCCCAGACTCAGAACATGCCCACTTGCTGTCTTGGGAGGAGTACAGTGTTCTTCCATCTTTTCAGGCTCCTATAGGAGCAAGAAAAAACCTACAAATTAATATCTCAGTAAATTATCCTGCCACATTTGTTTACCTATTAAATGCTGGAACTGTTTCTCTTCCTTTTAAATTACTCCTGAGCTCTGTAGAGCAGAGTGTTTGTCTTCTGAAATTTATCATCATGAAATTACTTGTCGCCGCTCCTCTAGAAATGTCAGGCTTCTGAGTCAGTAAGTGGAGCACAACAATAGACCAAACTTTCCTTTACAGGGTTGTGGAACTACATCATTGGGAGTAAGTAGAAATGTTCGTTAACAAACACAAGGAGTAGACAAACACTTAAAAACATTAAAAAAACTTTCAGCATTGGGAACTTTGAATAGCGTGTTTTTAAGGAAAATATAAAGGGATGTTGAGTTTCTACCCTCCCCCTTTCCTGTAAAATAGAAGACAATATATCCAATATACATATTATTCAGAACCTAGAATGAATCCCAAATCCTCCACCCTTGGATTCTAGATACATGTTTATAATGAGCAGGGCCACCATGAGCAATTGTGTGGACCCCTGGGCCAGTGGGGCTTGTCTGCCTGGTGGGATGGACATTCCTTTCTAGTTCTCCAGTGCTGGCTGGGTAAGGAGAGGTGAAGAATAGGGCAGACCAGTGAGTGTGTGTGAATTTACATTTGTGTATTCAATGGAGCCATGTGCTTTTTACGCCGGTGTCAATGTTCATTTCTCTTCTCTTTGGAGGGAGAACTTGGAGAGAGCCAGACAGTGCCTCACTGAGCACAGTGCCAAGGCACTCAATTGGTTAAACCACTTTTCACACTACTGTGGTGGCCCTAAGTGGTACGCGGGTACCATGTGAACACAGCAGCTCTTCCAAGTAGGCCAGTGCCAATCCATTGATTGATGACAGAGCTATAGCTGGCCATGCCTCATCCTCACTGCCAGTGTACACCACCAGCCTTTTTGTTGACTTCTGTCCCTTCCCTTCTTCTGTTCTTCCTCCTTACTCCTTCTCCTACCATCCCTTCCTTTATCTCCTCCTCCGGTGTTCGGCAGTGTGATACAGGGTGTCTGAGAAAAGCTGAGATTGGAGACAAAGCAGGAAAAATAAATGAAATTTTTCGATCCTGTATGATGGGTCATTTTATGGTATCACCAGTGGGCTTTCAGAGCTGTGGGTCAGAGTACAGCACTTATTTCAGTTTGTGCAGCTCCCTAATTCCAGGAACTTCTTCCTCTTCTTTACCAAATTCTGATCTGTTCATCATTTAGGCTTCAGTTATAAATGGCACCAACTCAGAAAAGCCTTCCTGGAAGACTCACCTGTTCAGAGAGACTCACATTCTTTCCTAACATTTTCTTTTATTCTTGGGAGCACTTACCTCTATTAAGTATGTATTTATTTGTGCTTATTATTTGCTACCTCAATGTGAGCTCCATCGTATAAGAGGCTATTTCTGTTTGGTTATGAAAATATATCCAACTCCTCAGCTAGCCTCTAATACAAAGTAGAGACTTGGTAACTTCTAAAATAAGCAGAGTACCGCAAAATAAATCATCAATAGAGTAGGGCAAAAACCCACAGACTGGGAAAAAATTTTTGCTAGCTATCCATCAGACAAAGGTCTAACATCTAGAATACATAAAGAACTCAAAAAAATTAAACCTCCCAAATTTAAAGACCCAATCCAAAAATGGGCAACTGAAATGAATAAACATTTCTCATATGAAGAAATAAAAATGGCAAGTAAATATATGAAGAAATGTTCAACATCACTAGTCATTTGAGAGATGCAAATCAAAACAACGTTAAGATTCCACCTCACTCCAGAAAGAACCGCGTATATGGGAAAATCAACCAATAACAAATGCTGGCGGGGCTGTGGGGAAAAAGGAACACTCCTCCACTGTTGGTGGGAATGTAGACTGGTCCAGCCACTGTGGAAATCAATATGGAGATTCCTCA
>PVJO010012126.1:0-56814 GCA_004026905.1 Hystrix cristata | reverse complement strand
GGGCATTAAGATTAGAGAGCTATTTGATACAAAATATTCAAGGAAAGCATCTTTGACGTGGTGGTATTAAAGAATATAGTTGAGTTAAGTAAGGGAGCCGGCCATCAGAATACTTGACAGAAGGATGTTGTAGACAGATGAAACAGCAAATGCAAATGCTTGGTGTGTTTAAGAAATCAGAAGAAGCACAATATAAATGGAGAGTGTTGGAACATGAAGTTAGTGAGATAGAAAAGACTAGATCAGTGATGGCAAACCTTCTAGAGCTTTCAGTGATAACAAATGGCCGGCTGCGGCAGGTGTGCTATAGGTTCTCCAGCACTGAACTGGATCATATGGGACCCTGTAAAGATTTTCATTCTGAATGAGTCAGGAAGCCATTTTTAATAAAATAATCAGCAATAATTTTATTTAAAATGCTACCCTACTAAAGAGAATGAATCTTGAATTGTTCCTCTTAACAAAATCAAGATGGTTTAGGTTATGTTTTGAGTACAATGCTACTGTAAGAAAAATTTAATAAACTTACTGTTAATTTGCGCATGCCAATTAATATATTTGAATTGCATAGTGACTATTGTTTTATAACGAAGTTTTCAAATGCATGGGAAACTCCTTAGATACAAAGTTTCTTCAATGTACTTTAACCAAAAAAAAATCACAATAAATTTATTAGCACAAGAAAAATTCTTAACTTTAAGAAATCATCATATGATATTATAGCACTGTACATTATGAATCGTGAAAACTATTTTCTGGGAAACTTTTTTTAAACTTTCAGTCCTTTTGTCAGGCATGATTTCTTTTCAATTATTTATTTATACTTTTTCTTAAGTCTTTTCCAGTGGGAACTTCAAGCTTAGACTTATTAGCCTTAGGGAACTCAGGAGAGAAGAGTGAGAAGGAAAGGACTTAGAGAGAAAAAGGACCAAAGAAACCCAAGCAGGAGAATATGACAAGAAAAAGAACTAGTCACACAAATACAATATTTAGCACCTCCATTTTGTACATTCAAAGTTCATCCTATTTGTGACTTTGACCTTTTCCTTATCATTGTAACTCCCCTTCAGAGATAAGGTAGGAGTATGAGTTGGATGTATATATGGAAGAAGACTTCTGAATTACTTTGGAATTCCCCCGAAATAATTCTGAACACTGGCCAGACACTAGAATAACCTAGGGATATTTAAAAAATATTGATATCTTTGTCTGGTATTCAGAGATTCTGATGAATTTGGTTGGGAAACAACCTGGAAGAAGAAGATTTTTAAAAGAGCTTCTTAGTTGGTTCTAAGTGGAGTCAAATTAGAGAAGCTTAGAGTTGATGCTCTGAGTATGACCCCCGGACTAGCAGCATCAGCATTACCTGGGAAATGCAAAATTTTGGGCCCCATCACAAAGGACCTGATTCAGAAACTCTTAGGGATGGGACCCAGGAATGTTTAACAAGTCCTCTGTGTGACTCATGTACACACTAAAGTTTGAGGATCGCTACCTTAAAGGTTCAAGGATCTCCAAAATTTTTCCCAGCACCAACACTCCAATGGAAATAAAAAGCTCCCACCAGTAACTCTGCCCTGTGTGTGAAAAGTAGGGAAAGAATATGCCCGTTCCCATCCCATGTCAGAATCCTCATTTTGATTCCCTCATCGCACAATTTCTAATCACCTTAATGGAGTATACGGCTTTTTGTATTTCATTCATCATTTCAATTCAACCTCATTTAATTTAAACATTGTTTTTGTGTATAACTTCATTTAATCTTTAGAATAATTTTGTATGGTAGGCACTATTATCATTTCCATTTTACAGATAAGGAAACTATGAGATAGGAAAGTAAAATACCCTACTCAAGATCACACAGCTAAGTGGAAAAGATTCATTCTTTCCTGTATTTTAAGAAATGTTGTTCCATAGTTAGTTTCATTCTTTCCTATCTTCATTTTTTCTTCTATTATTTTTTCATCCATCCAACCATCCTCACCTAAATTACCTAGTAGTTACTGAAGACCATCTTTGTACAGGACACTCTATTTAGCACTTTACATGTATTGATTCATATGATGCTCACAATAGTCCTGTGAAGTGGATACTATTACTTTCCTTTTGTTCAGTTAATGAAATTGAGGCGCATAAAAATCAAGCAGCTTGCCCAAGCTTATCCCACTAGAAAGTAGCAGAGATGAGTTCTGAAGTCAAGCTTATGACATCAATACTTTGACTATTATGCTATAGTGCCTAATCTAGCACATGCCTTCTTTCTGTTGTCTAAATCTTTCTTTGATGACACTCACCCTAATTGCCACCCATTTTTCTGCCCTTTTCATTTAAGTCATTACTGAAACTGATCTTGCCAAAGTTATCTTTGAGATATGTCATGCCCAGTGCTCCGTGTTTCAGCCTTTCACCTATTTCTCTCTACTACATTTCCGTTCTGTTAGTCATCTTTTTTTTTTTTTAATTTCCTCCCTTCCTTGTCTTCTATGACAATACTCTTTTGGATTTCCACTTATGTCTCCTTTCTTTTTATTATCTTCTCTTAGCACAGCATAACCTTTATTTGGGTTATCTCATCTGTTTAAGAGTTTCAACTGCCATTTATATGCTGTTGACTGCCTGCAAGGCAGGTCTCCACATCCAGATTGAATGTTTCTCCTGAGCCTAGACCATCCATCTGCTAATGGGACATCTCAACACCAGACAATATATCTACAACCCTTAATGTGTCATCAAACCTTCTACCCGTATTTATATCGCCTGATCAACACTGACTTAATCAACAAAGCTATAAAATCTAGAGTCATCTGTAACGCTTCTATTTCCTTCATCTTCCAAATTTTAGTTTTCCAGTCTTTGTGTCCTATCCATCTCTTCTTGTAGTATCTCTGCTTAATTTTTCATTATATCTGACCTGGCATATTAAGATAGCTTCTTTACTGTTGTTCTCCCTGCTTTCAATCCCTATGTTTTTTGTTATGGGTTGAATTGCATACCCCAAAATATTTTGGATCTCTAATCCCTAGTGCCTTAGAATGTGACTGTAGCCAGGTGTGGTGACACATATCTGTAATCCCAGCACTCTGGGAGGTTGAGACAGGATTTCTCAGCCAGGGCAATTTAGTGAGACCCTATCTTAAAATTTAAAAACGGGCTGGGTATGCAGGTTGGTTCAAAAACCCCGTGTTCACTCTTGAGTACAGGAAATAAAAAGAGTGCTGTATTTGGAGACAGTGTCTTTATAGAGATAATGATGTTAAAATAAGGTCATTAGGATGAAGCCTAATTCAGTATGACTGGTGTCCTCATTTAAAGAAGAAATGTGAGCACAGAGACAGAAAAACATTGGGAGAATATGATATGGAGAGACACAGGGAAAAGATGGATATCTGCAAGCCAAGGAGAAAAACCTATAATTGATTCCTCCCTCAGAAAGAATCAATCCTGCTACTTTGATTTTGGACTTATGGCCACTAGAACTGTGAATCAATAAATTTCTGTTTTTAAGCCAACTATCTTGTGATACTTTTTTATGACTTAACTGCCATGAAAAATACAGATAATAATACAAGTTGGCCGCCGTGATAAAAATATAGATGGGAAACAAATATAGATAACAATCTTTCTATATATAAGGCTACTTGTAAAATGTATTTTTTAATCTGCCTGTCTCAAGTTCAGAATCATTTAAAAATTCCCCTTCACTTACAGGATTAAATATAATCCTTTAAAAAGGATTAAGTAAAACTCTTCACATTCTGCCCATAATTTACACTTTATGTTTCTAGCCTGTGACTTTTCCTCATCATAAGAGCAATATTAAAATAATTGATACTAACATGCTATGGTATGTCATAAACTTCATGCTTCATTCATACTATCCCTTCTCTTAGAAATGTCCTCTTGTCAGGGGTATAGTTCAGGGTTGAAGCACTCACCCAGCATGCATAAGGCCCCAGATTTCTAACCCCAACACCACAAAATCCCCCCAAAAAAGTCCTTGTCTTTTCCCACAACATTCGCAACCCCATTTCCACCATTTATCTTACTCTGTCTTTCTTATTTTGCCAAATTCTTAGGCATATTATGATACCCAATTGAAATGTAATTTTCTTTGTGAAGCCTAGCTATAATTTAAAGTATAGATAAGACATGGATAGCCAGAGTTGAGGAAAAGGGTATTCTAGATAGGAACAATAAGATAAAACAATGTAATAAAATACAAGAATAGTCTAATGACTATGTATATAATGCTTGTTGTATGGGGATAAAGTAAGATGAGAGAAGAGGTGAGTTTAGAGAACTATTTCCTGCCACAGTAAAACATAGGGAGTAAAAGTGGCCAGTGGAGAAGCAAGGTCAACATTCTTTCTTCATACCTCAGAGAAACAGCCAAACTTTGTAACTATTATTATCAAGCTAATGCTTCCCAGTGCTGAAGTGACCTACATATTTTTCTACGGAAAGCAGACTTTCAAATAAATTTTAAAAATTTTAAATGTATTTAGTTTTAGTTTAAATTTGTTCATAACTGATACATGAAAAACATAAAATGGTATATAGTATTTATGGGCTAGTAAATGATGTTTTGGTACACATATACATTTTGTAATGTTTAAATAAAGGTGAACATATTTATATCCTCAAATAGTTGTATATCTGTATGATGAAGAGATTTGGATCCTTTCTTCTGATTTTTTGAAATATACAATATATTACCGTTATTTATACTCACTGTATTTCTTACTCCTATCTAACTATAACTTGGTAAGCATTGATCAACTTTTCTCCATCCCCCATTCATCCTTATTCTCTCAAGCCCCTAGTAACTACTGTTCTACTCTCAATTTAGATGAAATCAACTTTTATAGATTTCAGATATGAGTGACATCATGTGTCTGGCTTACCTCACTTAACATAATGCCCTTTGTGCTCATCCATATTGCTGCATATGACAGAATTTCATTCTTTTTGTAGCTGTATAAAATTCCATGTGTATGTGTGTGGCACTTTCTTTATCTGTTCATCAGCCGATGGACACTCAGGTTGTTTTCACTGTTTTGCTATTGTGACTAGTACTACAATAAACAGTACTATTTATTAGAGGGAAGTGGGATGTAGATGTCTCTTTGATGTACTGATTTCATTTCCTTCTGATATCTACACAGTAGTGGGACTGCTGGGTCATGTGGTAATTCTATTTTAAATTTTTTGAGGCGCCTCCATATCATACTCCATAATGGCTGTACTAATTTTCATTTCCACCATCAGTGTGCAAGGATTTCTTTTTTTCCATATTCTTACCAGAAAATCTTTAATTTTTTTATCATAACTTTTCCTATTGGAGTGAAGCGATATATCAAATTGATTTTGATTTGCATTTCCCTGATGATTAGTAATGTCAAGCATATTTCACATGGTTTTTGGCCATTTGGATGTCTTCTTTTGAGAAATATCCATTAATATCTATTGCGTATTTTTAAATAAGGTAATTCGGTATTTGATATTCGGTTGTTGGAGTTCTGGATATTAACTTCTTGTAAGATGCAAAGTTTGTAAATATCTTTTCTCAGTTATTTATGTTCCAATTCTCTGTATCAATTGCTATGCAGAAGCATTTCAGTTTGATATAATCACATTGGTCTATTTTTGCTTTTGTTTCCTATGCTTTTAAGTTCTTGTCAAAAAATCTTTGCCTTTTCCAATGTCTTCAAGTGTCTTCCCTATATTCTTTAAATAGTTTCGTAGTTTCAGATCTCATATTTAAGTCTTCAGCCAAGTTTGAATTGACCTTTGTAACTGGTCTAGCATCATTCTTCTGTATATAGATATCCTAACTTTTTAGCACTATTTGTTGAAGAGACTGTTCCTTCTAATGCATGTTTTTTAAAGTTTTGTTGAGAGTCAGCTAAGTGTAGATGGGTTTACTTCTAGGATATCCATTCTGTTCCATTGATCTATCTGTTCGTTTTTATGCCAATGCCATGTTGTTTTGATTACTATAGCTTTATAGTATGTTTTGAAGTTGGGTAGTGTGATCCTTCCAGCTTTGTTCTTTTTGATTAAGACATCTTTGAGTATTCAAGGATTTTGGGGTTCAACACAAAATTTAGGATTTTTTTTAGTTATGTGAAGAATGTCAGTGGAGTCTTTATAGGGATCAAATTGAATCTGTGGATGACTTTGGATAGTACATTTTAACATTGCTGATTTTTCCAATACATGAATATAAAAAGTTTTGTGTCCTCTTCAATTTCTTTTATCATTTTTATAATTTTTATTGTAACAAGCTTTCATTTATGTTGCTAAATTTGTTTCTAGTTATTTTGGTAGGTTTTGTAAATGGGATTGTGGAAATCTCCACGTTCTAATAACTCCTTGAGTTGAAGTCATCAGTGGCATGCTATATATGTAATGGAGCAGAACAGAATGAAAGCAGTTCAGTGCTCTTGTTTTAGTGCAGATTAAAAAAAAAACCCAGTCATATATATTAACCATTTCCACTCATATAAGGCAGATGATTTTGAAAGAAGGAAGCAACATTTAGTCCTTTATGTCATCCTTTCATTCGTTTAATACACATTTCCTAAAAGTGCTGTGTGTGGCTAGCTCTTTGCTACAGCCTGGCATTCAAAAATGTAAGATTTGAAGGATTGGGGATTTAGCTCAGTGGTAGAGCGCTTTCCCAGGCAGTGTAAGGCCCTGAGTTTGAGCCCCAGCACTATACACACACACACACACACACACACACACACACACACACACACACACGTATATATATGATTTCATTTTTAACATTGAGTTCAGCTGGGAGACAAATAAAACTTTAACTAACAGCTAGCATTTCTTGATCACTTATTGTATGCCAGGGACCATGCTAAGCTCTATGCATGCTTTTCAGTTAAATTTACAATAGAGATACACCTATTTTTTAGACAAGGATACTGATAGCTATAGCAAAGTTGGGTCATTTTAAGGAGGTGGGTATTAGCAAACTTGGGAAATGCATATACCATCGATAGGAGCAGGTGAGATGTGGATGTAATTGGGAACAAGGAGGTAAATTTAAACTTGCTATCAGATATGACAGGAAGTTGTGGGCTCACCTCCTTTGACAACCAGGGAGGACTGCATGTACAGACAGAGGTTGATGATCTTGGAAACATCCCAAATGCCCATCAACTGATGAACAGATAAAGAAGATGTGATATTTTTATACAATGGAGTACAGAAGGATAAACTTGAAGCATTTGTAGTTAAATGTATGCACCCTGAGACCATACTCAAGTGAAATGAATTGAACACACATGTTTAAATATCACATTGTTTCTCTGTTGTGAGAAAATGAAAGTCTAGATAAAGACCAAAATGTATAATAGATATTGGGAAATTGGATGAAAATGTTCAAATGGGAAGGGACACAGGAAAGGGGAGGCGGAAAAGAAGGAAGGGGAAAAATAGAAGGAAACACGGAAACAAAGATTTTGTAAATAAGGCGGAAAGATGGATTGAAGGGAAGGGAGGGGACTGGGTAAAAAAAGAAGAATCAAGATATATTATGCACAGGTACAAATTCCCTGCAATGGATGTGGTTACTATGTATATCTAAAATGTACCAATAAAATTAATCAAAAATATTTTAAAAAGACATTTGAGTCTTAAGTGACTAGAAGTTTTCAAGGCATGCAAGATAAGTTGAGAAATGACATAAAGGACATTGCAGATGAACGAGACAGCATGTGTGAATGAAAGGATGCACCAGAGAGAGATTGTGTTCAGGGAATAGTGTTTGATTGTGGCACATAAGAGTGTAGGAGGAAGAAAGGCTAGAGTGACAGGAAGAATCCAGGATGCAACCATAAAAAAGGAATCTCTTTCTTTTTACAGATACAGTATTAGGAGTACTTTTCCCAGAAGCTATTCTTTACTGATTTAAAATCTTAGAAATTATGCACACAACAGCTGTTAATGCTAAAAAGAGAGATTAGAGGGATTTTTGTCACTGAGCATCAGTTAACACATAGCAGAAACATTATTGGGATCAGAAGGTAGACAGAAACCTGAAGATTCATTGGGATCCCCAAATTATTACATATCAAGGAGAAGAGATAAAATTACTACTTATAGGAGGTCAGACTGGTAGAAATGGCTACTATTTAGGTTGGTCAAAGTGATAATAATAATGATACTAATAGAATAACAAATATGCCAGGTACTGCTGTAATCATTGAATTTCATTATCCCAATTTGGTAAATTTGGTAACTAGGAAAACTCCAGCACCCCAAATTCTAATAACACTCATGAGAGTTGGCAGAATTTGAATTTGAATCCAGATAGTACAGCCCCACAAGTCACTATTCTAAACATTATGATTAATTATTTATGATTATTTTAATTATTATATGTTTGGCTAACTAGTACTCAAAACCAAAAAGGAAACAGAATCAAGATAGATCACTGGCTCTGGGGTCTAGTAGTAGTGTAATGCAATACAGAAGTGGTAACATCATGAAAACATAAAAATGGATTAATGATTTAAAAAATAAAGAAGTGAGGGGCTGGGACTTAGCTCAGTGGTTAGAGTGCTTTCCTTGCAAGCACGAGGCCCTGAAGTTATAATTCAAGAGCCCACACACGACACTCAGGCCACAAATTTACATTGTCTTAAACCATTTTTTCAAAAATTTGAATTCATTGTAGGTATATAAAAGGAAGATTTCACATAAGATACTTTTGTAACTTCCTTGAAAATCTTGAAATCTGTGGCATCACTGTGTCTATACCTGCACATGGTGCTAGTCATCACCAGCTGAGCAGAAGCTTCCCTTTTAGATATTTTATTCATTGGTTAAAATTAATGACATCTGTTTGCAATGGACAGAATCCAGCTGGAGCTAGTTTCATCACAAGGACCATGTGATTGGATCTTAAATACGGACTGGGTTTTAGAAACAGGTAGTTGTCGGGAATCCAACATTGTTTGCTTTATATATCTTAGATGTGTTTCCTTCTGCATATCTCCTTATACTTTCTCTTAGAAAACTACAGCCCATAGTGGACAAGAGACAGCTCCTTCATCTTCTGAGTTCACATGTGACAGTTCAGTCACATGGAAAGGTACTGGACCTCTTCATTCTGATTCCCCAATTACAGGGAACTAGACTCTGATAAGTCCGGCTTCAGTCAGCTTCCCACTTCTAGATAAGCTATCTCTGCCCAGGAGACTAGGGTCGTGTAATATAAGCTGGGAGCAGACCTTTGGTAAAGAGAGTAGAGTTACAAGGGGATCATTATGTACAGAGCAGAGACTTCCAAATGTGTCCCTTATACCCCAAATTATTTTAGCCTTTCTTACTTTGAAGTTGCTTCTTATGTTCTCTTCGGGGTCTTTTAAACCATTTCAGGCCTGGGCCATCTGCTAGTCTTTGTAGTCTAAGCCCCACTATTTTGGGAACATGCAGAGTTCAGTGTGTCCCCGTGGGCTGGTCTGTTCCTGTGATGAATGGGTTCCTATTACTACATAAAACAATTTGAGAAAACAATTTCCATAACACCCTTGTCCAACTTTCTTTTAGCACTTTGAAACCCACACGGCTTCCTTCAGTGACTAAAAATCATTTTATCAACCATTGCAATGATCTAAAGGCCAGTGAATGGGCCTGATGGGTACAGGTGAGTCTAGAGAACACTGCCTGATGGTGATATACACAGGACTGGAGAATTAGCAAGAGTTTCAGTCATAAATGCAATGTTGGAGCTTTAGAATCAGACAGGATATCATCGTTGAGCTCAAGGATGACCCCCAAAGGTCTCTTGCACTCGTAGATGAGACTTACTGAAGGTGACTAGAGTATAGAAGCACTATAGCTGACTTGTTGTTAGGAGCTGGAGCCTGGTCAGAAGAGGTAGATCACTGCAGGTGTGACCTGCAAGGGTATATCTCCCTCCTTGGCACCTCCCTTCTCTCTCTGCTTCCTGGCTCCCCTGATGTGAGCAACTTTTCCTCCACTATGTCCCCTGGTCATGCTGCCCTGCCTTGGAGGCAGCCAACTATGGACTGAAAATGTGGGCCAAAATAAACTTCTCTTTTAAATTGTGGTGTCTGGTGTTGGGTTCCAGAGACGAGAAAGTGACTAAGACACAGAGTGGCAGTGATTTGCTATGTTATATCTTTGTGGGTCTTCGTGACTTCCAGGAGTTTTCCAAGGATTGTGCTTTCAAGGGGGAGCTTTGGATGTTTCTTGTTTCAGTGATTCCTTTAAATGACTTTAAGGTTCCCTTTCAGACACTCCGTATTATTGTTGCTGTTGGTAGTTCACAAATCCTCCCCTCAACCCAATCCCCTTACATGTATTACCAGAGGTTGTGATGCAAGTTGCTATCTATCTCTAGAAGCTGTTGAGAAAGAACCCTTCACTGCCCACCAAAGTATGTACCAGTGTAAACTGCTCTGGCTGAATCTGCCCTCTCTCAAGATTTTGAAATACATTTTTTTCTAAAGGGATCCAACCACCCTGTCTTAAATTCTGCTGCCTCTTCTGGGATTTATTTTGCTTTTCATAAATAGAATAGAATTATCCTAACTTCTTCAAGTACAGAGTTGTTTATTGCCAGGGTGAGAGTGTATATTTTTCAATCACAAGTAAGGAGAGCCCAAAGCCAAAGCTAAGCAATGCCTTAGAAAGAGTAATTTCACTGGAAGCATTTGAAAACTGGGAAAACTTTGGATTGCTTTCATTTTCTTTCTTTCTTTTTTGGGGGGAGCAGGTGCTGGGAATCGAACCCAGGGCCTTGAGCTTGCTAGGCAATCACTGTACCACTGAGCCGAATCCCGAACTCCTCGCTTTCTTCTTTGATGAAGCAGTTTAAATTGTAATAGTGTGTATATGGCTCTCTTACTGTGAATTCTCTGTCTCCTCCTCTAGTCTTTTAGTGCCAGGTTAAGATAGTATTTATTACAAGTAACAATGACTGTTAAATTTTACTAAATAAGTACTGTGTGTTAGACACTATTCTAAATTCCTGACAATGTGAATCTGGTAAAAAGGCTATGATAATTATACAGTGCCAAAAGTACTGCTACTGTTTGAAGATACCTTCCAAAGCTCAATTTGAAATTTAATTGCCACTGTGAGGGTATTGTGAATGAGACCTTTAGGAGGTAAGTCATGAGGGCTCCATCCTTGTGAAAGGATTAAGGTCTTTATCCCCAAAGTGATTTGTTACAAAAGCAGGTAGCAGGTTCAACTTCTCTCTCTCTCTCTCTCTCTCTCTCTCTCTCTCTCTCTCTCTCTCTCTCTCTCATTATAAGTTATTTTGGCTGAAAATGTGTCATAACTGGTGTGTGAAATCTTCTAAAACTCTTAAGAGAATACGTTCTACTGCTCATAGAATTTTTATTAGTCCAAAAGGAGAAGTGAGATTGATTCAGATATTTGGGGATAAGGTTCATAGTTGTTGTGGAGGAAGAGGTAAGGAAGTAAAATTTGCTTCCACTTCTGGGTTTTAAGCATGCGAGTTGCATCTGAATAAGATTGAGGGCCTGTGTTCTTCAATCATGCTAAACACATGTGGGAGGGAACAATGGTCAATTTGCTGGCTAGATGACTCAGGAAACTCAAGAATTTCCACAAAAATTTTTTCGAGATATTTCTTGCCACACCCTTCAATTTAGGGAGGTTGCAGGTCGATGATCTTGCTTGAAATAATTTGATAGCCTGAAACTTTATGACAGTTGAGAATTTGCAGTACTAGTCTCTTAAGCATCATTGGAATTCTTCCTTTGCAGCTGTGCTAAGGATGTACTAGTAACCATGTTAGTCATGGTAATGGTACCTATAACTTCTTCCAAAGTTTCTGTTGCTTATATTGTTTTCAAATGTGGATTTTGACTAGTGTTTTTCAGTTACTTTGTGGACACTGAGACACAATGCCCAATGCTTGTAACTTAAAAGAAGAGACGTTCATTTTGGCTTGTGATTTTATTTCATGAGCAGCCAGCTTTAGGCAGAAATAGGATGGCAGCTGGGGATGGCACAGGAAAAGTTGCCCAACATATGGCAGCCAGGACACAGAGCAAAGGGGGGACCCAGAGAGGTATCTACACTCTTCTAAGACATGCCCCCAGTGACCTGCCCACTCTGAGTAGGCCACTTCTCCCAACAGCACATTCAACTATCCAGTCGCCTACCACACACATGAAAATTTGAGGAATATTCTAGATCCAAACTACATAAATATGTTAAATATCTCCTATTTTGTTTCAAAATAAAGTCAGAGAGTATCATCCTCTTAAACATGGGCATGCTTAAGAGAGAATGACTTGGGAATCTCAAATTTGTTATTTCAGATATTTACCCAAGCACATTTCTGCTAGCCAGAAATAGTATGTCCATCTAGTTGAAAAAGTACCCAACAGCCTCTTCTTGAGTATTCAAAGGGTAGAACAGAGCTGGCTTCTGAGTGCCCAGAACTATATTTACCCTCCATAAATATTATTTTGTTGGATTTATTTAATATAACTCTAAGGAATATTATTGCCCATTCATTTTATAAATAAGGAAATACCGAAACAGAGAAGTTAATCTGAAAATTTTCTCATAGTCACATAGCTAAGCATTTGATATCCTGGATTTCAATCCAAGTGTAAATACCACAGCCCTCTTTGATCAGTATTCCCCTGTTACTTACTCACTATATTTTCACTTTCTTACATTGCATGGAACTAAGTTCATAGAAATAATAGGAGCCCTGGAACATAAGTAAATACATAATGGAGATTGCGCCTATCTCTGGGCTCCAATAGTAGTAGATTCAACAATCTTAGGATATTATATCTTCATCAGATTCATCTTCAGTACCTATAACATTGAAGGATCTCAATGAATGCTTGTTGAATGGGATGAGTGAATGAGTAAATCAACAAGTTTTGGGGAATTTTCTACCTAGTTTGAAACATCCTGGGAGACTATACCTCTTTCTGCATGCTCCTGGTCAACTATATATGAATTATGTATATATTTACAGAGACAAATACACAAACTCATTCATAATTTGAGATCCTCATATACACAGACTCATAAAGATAGATCCCTATGTAAATGGATAGGTGAATTCATTATTAATTATGTATTAGTTTCCTGATGTTGTGGTAAAGGACTACCAAATGAATAGCTTAAAACAGCAATAATTTATCTTTATTTATCTCAAAATGAAAATCTTAAGTAAAAACCAGCATAAATTTATTCTGTCACAATTCCAGAGGCTAGAAATATGAAATTATGTGTTGGCAAGGCCAAGATCTGACCAAAACCTTTAAGGTAGGATCTTCAGCTGGTTTCCTTTAGCTTCTGGTGGCCCCACACATTCCTTGGTGTTATGGCTTGTATCTAATTGTCCTCCCAAAGCCTCATGCAATCATATTTGGGGCTTTTCTGAGGTGGCTCGATCTAGGATATGTGATGCTGGGATCAAGGATATGATGCTGGGATTGATTCATGGTGTGATGCTGGGATTAAAGCTGCCCTACCTGGTGTGTGAGAGTTACCACCCTAAGGGGGAGTAGCCTGGATAGGATATAAGTGACAGAAAGGGGGTTGCTGCTTGTCGCATGCTGCTGCTTGCTGCTCTGCTGTCTCCAGCCTGCTTGCCATATCCTATTTCTCCTCTGTGATGCCCCTGCCTTGGAGCCAGCTGATTATGGACTGAAACTTCTACAAACTATGAACCAAAATAAACCCTTCCTCCTTTAATTTCGGTGTCAGGTATTTGGTCTCAACAATGAGAAAGGCAACTAAGACCCTTAGCTATGGCAGTGTAACTGTAATTTCCGCCTCTGGCTTCATCTGGCTATTTCCTTTCACATGGTGTTTTCCTTTTCTTTATAAGGACATCAGTCACATTGAATTCAGATGACACTACTGACCTCATCGTGATTATATCCTTAAAAACATCATTTCTAAATAAGGTCACATTCACAAGCACTGATCACTAAGACCTCAGCATATCATTTTGAATGATACAATTCAATTTGTCTTCTAGCTTTGCAAAATTTATGCCCTTTCCATGGGCAAAATAGATACACTCTAGCCCAATATCCTCATTTGGTCTTACCCCATTTGAACATGAATTCTAAGTCCAAAATCTCAGATAGGTATAATTAATTCAAAAAGTCCAAAATCTCATCTTCTAATTCATCTAAAAGAGGTATGGTCCTGGGGCAAACTTATGAAACCTAGAAGAAAAAAATGTAATAGCTTCTAAAATACAAGGGTGGGACAGGTAGAGGTTAGCCATTCTCATTAAAAAATGAAAGTATTGGAATGATGAAAGAGATCCCAAGCAAGACCAAAAAACAGCAGTGAACAGTAGCAAGAATTTCCTCCTGTGATATTGTGCTCTTTCCTCTGGGCATGATGACCTTCCCCCACAACCACTTATGGCAAGTAACTCTGTCTGCTCTGCATAAGGAGAGTACATTTCTGACCCACGCTTCTGTATCTATGACTTTGCCGTTGAGATCATTTGTCCTTCATTTTGTCTCATTTCTCTCCTTTTTACTCTAGACTAGTCATATTTCTGCTAGTTTAAAATTCTTATAAAACTGTCGATCACCTTATTCACAGATGCCAAGGGTTAGGACTTAACATATCTTTTGGGAGGACACAATTCAATCCATAACACTTACATACTTACATAGACAGACAGCTAGAACTGTGTACCATGAAACATCCATTTATAGTATGAGGATGGGTTGGGTCCCCCCAAAGCCTCATGAACTCATAGGTGGGGCTTTTCCCAGCTGGCTGGATCTAGGGTGTGATGCTAGGATTAAGGGTTTCTCCCTCTAGGTGTGGATGGCACTGCCCAAAGGGCAGGGAGCCTGGATGGAATATAAGGGACAGAAAGAAGGCTGCTGCTTTGCTGCCTTCTGCCTGACCTGCCTTTCCATGGAACTGTTTCTCCTCTGCGAGGCCCATCTGAAACACCACCTTGTCTTGGAGCCAGCTGACTGTTGGCTGAAACCTCCATAAACTGTGTGCTACAATAAACCTTTTCTCTTTTAACTTTGGGTGTTGGATATTTTGTCTCAGTAACGTGAAAAGTAAGACACCTTTTCTCCTTTAATTTTGGGTATTGTGTATTTTGTCTCAGCAGTCAGAAAAGTAACTAAGACACCATTATTCATTTATTTTATTTGTTGTATTTTATTGTCTGTCATACATTACTGGAACTTAAGCTTTATGAGGATTGGGAATTTTGTTACTGTTTGATACTGTTTTTCCCAGAGCTCAAAATGGTGCATGTCACATTGTGGGCACTCAATATTTGCTCAAGAAGAGGGCTTTTATGGAGTAGCTACTTGGTGCCAGGTACTTTTACATTTTAACTCATTTAATACTAAAATGTATGGAGATTTATAACACCAATAAACTGGTGAAAATCATATCAAAGCACATTTTAAAATTAGTGTCTGCAAATTCTTTAGTGGAATAAAGTGACTCAAGCCTCTTCTACTGTTATGTGCATATTACTGCTTCCATTTAGTTTAGTAATGTTATTCTCCAGGGGTTCCAATATAAATAAACTAAGGGCTCTTCTCTCAAGGAAATATCATTTTAGTTCAGAAAGTGACATTTCATTTATTTCTGAAAGATGGATGAATATTAATCAGACAAAAGGGTGAGGGGCAGTACACATAAGGGTACAAATGCATGAAAAGCAATGGCATTTCTATCACTATACCTACTCACCACAATGCATACTGTACTATCTTAATCAAAAGTGTGATAGAAAAAGCAAAAGCAGCAGCAACAGCACCATCTGTTGCATTTACTACATGCCAGGCACTGTGCCAGGCACTAGGGTAAGGGATGAGTATGACTTAGTTTGTGCTGTAAAAATATTTATAGTCCAATTGGGTGGATGAAGGCTATGAGAATGTAGTTACATGAGGCAATAAAGAATTCCTAATGTGAAGGGAACAAACAGCTGATACTCCTGAAATCCTGGTTTAAGACCAATAATAGGAGGACAAGATGGTAGGGAAAATATCTCAAGGCAGACCAAAAGGCTTGAACTAAGTTTCTAAGATGAATTTTTTTCAAAGACATAAATGGGAGTGAAGCAATTTTTGTGGGGCTAATTGGTGATCCAATTTTACTAAGAATGGGTTTCCACAGTGTGTGTGTGTGTGTGTGTGTGTGTGTGTGTGTGTGTATTAGTTTACAGCTTAAACTCCCTATTCCCTACCTCAGCCATTAGCAATATATGTATTCTTGTTTCTCTGTATCTTCTGTTATTTGTAGTTAACAGACTTTAGACTTACTACTTTTCCAGACTGTAGAATATGAAATGGTGATTCACATTTTTTTTATAAAAGGTTATGCATCCTTTCAAATGTCAATTGGCCATTCACATTTCCTTTTCTGTAAAAGACTTGTTAATTCATTTATTTTTTCCTTAATTATTCTTGTTTTTATTGTTGGTTTGGAATTTTTAAAAATATTTTTTGCATACTAATTATTTCATGATTATATGTTATTATATATTTTCCAGCCTGTTTACTGGGTCTTTTGAGAAAAATTGCAAAGGTAATAGAGAAAATTCCCATATATCATTCACCCAACTTCCCTAGGCATAATACATTTGTCAAAACTAAAAAATGAGCATTGACATGATATGGTACTATTAACTAGATTTAACTTGGATTTCCCCAATTTTTCCACTAATTCTCTCTTTTCTGTTCCAGGATTCAATCCAAGATTCACATTTTGTTTGCTTTTCATATCTCCTTTGTTCCAGTCTACAATTGCTCCATCTTTCATGACCTTGACATTTCTGAATAGTAATGCTCTGTTATCTTATAGAATATCCAGGATTGCCTGATGTTTTCTCATGGTTAGACTGAGGTTGTTGATTGTGGAGAATAACACAGAAGTGATATGCCCTTCTCATCATGTCCCATTAGAACGTACATGATATGCATATGATTTTTGCTGGAGATCATTTCATTAAGGTTGTCTCTGCATTGCAGTGTCATCATCTTCTCCTTTCCAATAACGTCACTAAATTCACCATGCTCTCAAGGTAAAAAGAATTAGCTTTGCCTCCTAGAAGAGGAGATAAAAAGGAATGTATGTTAGAACTACCACAGAAATTAGCAAATAGTTGTGGGAGATAATCTGAGAATACACAAATATTCCACTTCTCCTTAAAGTTGTACCCACTCACTTTAATATTGATTCATAGGTGTTCTAATGATTTTTTTCTTATTTTTATACATTTATGAATTGGAATTAGTCTATAAGGAGTATTTTCCCTTTGTCTCCATATATGTATTTATTCAATAATTTATGAATATCCATGTAGAGTCATTGAGATTTTATATTTTGGTTCACAATCTAATATTATCATTCATTTTGTTGCTCAGATTCCTTGCTTTGTCCATTGGGAGCTCTTTCATGTTGGCTCCTATGTCCTTTTGACAGACCCACATCCTTCTTAGAGTGAGTTTTTCTTAATTCTGTTTTTTGAAATATTTAACTTTCGATGTAGTCAAATTGGTTGAGATTTTCTTATAGTTTGTGCATTTTGTCTTTTTAAAAACATCTTGGGGCTGGGGATTTAGCTCAGTGGTAGAGTAGAGCACTTGCCTCATGCAAGGTCATGAGTTAGATCCCCAGTACCTCCCACCAGGGGAAAAAAAAAATCTGTCCTTTGATTTGTTTTTGTAACAAAATCTATTGTGTTTTCCTCTAAACATTTTAGAGTTTTGCTCTCATACTTAGGTTATTAATACATCTACAGTTTACTTGTGTGTGATTTAAGGTAGGAGTCTAATTTTACCCTTTTTACATGTGATTATATAGTTATTCAATCACCATTTAAGAAAAATACTCCTTAGTAGACTTTGCACTCAACCGAGAGGGTCCAGTCTTCTTAGAACAAATAATATATACTCCAGCATGATTTTCCAGATCTACCTAGACAAATGTGCAGTTAGCCATGTGATGGAAGTTTTCTTTTCTTTTCTTTTTCTTTTTCTTTTTTTAAATAAACCTCTGTTTTCCATGAAAAAAAATAGAAAAAATGATAAGCTAAGAGAATTTCCCTGTTATGTCATTGAAAAATGTTCAGTTATTAAACAATTAGTTTAGGGGAAGTAATATAGCTGCTGTGATCCACTGACCTTGTAAATCTCTGGAATCTTTTGACTTGGAGTTATTGCCCCAGAAATTTTGGGCTACCGGAATTTCTGTTGAAGATTTCACATTTCTTAGCAAGTGCTTTTATACAGCACAGTATTTTGATTTTACTAATGATTATGTGCATGTAGCATTTTGCTTTCCCCTATTTTCTGTGTTTGGAAGATAAAGAGACTAGATAGCCATGACTTGCCTGTACTTACCTGTCCAACCTGAAATTTTCTTCTTTCTATTTTTGAAAAATGGTCTGGTCTGAAGATTACCATTCAAAGTATACCAGGTTATTTCTATTTATCAAGAGCTCTAATAAAGTTTACTATATTACCTTAATGTAAAGACACTCTCTATTTTTAATCACAGCGTGAATTGACACTAACTTTCAAGGGGAAAATATTCCACATTATAAATTTATATCAATTTCAAGATGAATATTGACTTTAGGGTTTTTAAGAAGTGAAAATAATATGTACCAGAATTGAGGAAATATGATATTACTTAATCTATTCATTCAGAAATTATATACTTTTCCTAATCCTCTAGGATTGTTTAGTTCTGTGATTTAGGTTGTCTATGTGTAACTTTTGCCTTAAGTCTATGAATTACTTGAAAGCAGAAACCATTTTCACATGTGTGCAGTATTTCTGTTCTTAACACAGTCGTGGTATATAAAAGGTGCTCAATAAATGTTTTTGAATGGAAATCAATTGAGATGTTGAGGACCTCCCCATATTACTTTTCCTAGATATTGTGCTTTTACCAATATACTGATAATGCACGAAGGTCCAAATTTCTGCCCATAATGCCCAACACTTGGTGTTTCCTTTTTTTTTTTTTTTGTAGTAACCATCCTAATGGGTAAAGTGATAAAGTGATATATCATTTTGGTTTTCAAATTTATTTTTCCTTTATCTTCCTTTAAATTTTTGAAATTTTTTATTAGTGCATGTTTGCAGTACATACTGATTGCATTCATCTTGAGGAGTTGGTACATGTACATGCCACATTTTAATTCCCTTTTACTTCCACTTTCCCTCCTCTCCCTTTTGTAATGAGAATATTTAAAGATCTATTTTAGCAAGTTTGAAATAGACAATATGTTATTTTCAACTCTGGGCACCAAACAGCACAATAGATCAAGAAAATATTTCTTAAAAAATTTCTCCAGTCTAACTGAAGTTTTATACAATTTGATTAACATCTTTCATTTTCAACACCTTCCCCTGCCTAGTTTCTGATTTCTACTAGTTTTTGATTTCCATGTTTCTACTCTATTTCTATAAGAGCTACTTTTTTTAGGTTATGCCTAAAATTGACATGATTCAGTATTTGTCTTTCTGTACTTGGCTTAATTTAGTTGTCTTAATTTCCTCTAATTCCATCTATTCTGAATGCAAATGAAAGAACTCCCTTATTTATAAAGGCTGAACAATGTTCCCGTGTGTGTGTATGGCATACTTTATCCATTCATCCTTGGTCTATACTTAGTTGATTTCTTATCTTGGCTATTGTGAATAGTGCTGAAGTGATCATGGGAATGCAGAGATCTCTTTAACATACAGTTTTCAATTCCTTGGGTATATATCTAGCACTGTGATGGTTGGATCATATAGTAGTTCTATTTTTAGTTTTTCTTAGGAACAAGTCCACCATTTTCCAAAATGGCTATACTAATTAACATACCCACCAATAGTGTATGAAGGTTCTCTTTACTTTACATTCTCACCAATATTTATCATTCATGGTTTTTAAAAAGGTGTTCTGTTAGAATAGCCATTCTAACAAGTGTGAAATGATAACATAGTGTGGCTTTAATTTGCATTTCACTGGTGTTTAGAGAGGTTGAAATTTTTTCATATATATATATATATATATATATGCTGTTAGTATCTCTTCTTTTATAAAATGTCTGTTCAGGTCCTTTGCCCATTTAAAAATTTGTGTTGATTTCTTGTTATTCATTTGTTCGAGTTGCTTACATATTTTGTTTATTAGCCATTTATCAGATGCACGGTTTCAAATATTTTCTCCCAATCTGTGGGAGAATTCTTCACTCAGTTGTTTCCTTTGCTGCGGGGAAGCTTTGCAGTTTGGTGTAATGCCATTTTTACACTTTAGTTTTAATTCCTGTCCTTCTTGATTCTTATCATTGTTCAGAACAGTGTTGTAGAGTCTTTCCTCTACGTTTTCTTCTAATATGTTTATAGTTTCAGGACCTCGGTTTAAATTAAGTATTGATTTTTAGTTCATTTTTGTATATGATGTGAGAAAAGAGTCCAATTTCATTCTTTTCCATGTGTATATCCAGTTGTCCCAACACCATTTATTGAAGAAACTATGTTTTCCTCTTGCTGTATTATTGGTGCCTTTATTAAAAATCAGTTGACCATAAAGTTGGAATTTATTTCTGGGCTAATGTTTCCCACTGGGCTGTGTATTTGTATTTTTTGTGCTAGTACAGTGCTTTAAAATTTTTTATTTTTACTGAAAATATTTGTACATATTTTTGAGATATGTGCAATGATTTGATTCATGTATACATTGGGTGATGATAAAATCAGGATAATTAACATATCACCTTAAAATTGTATCATTTCTTTATGGTGAGTACAAACAAAATCTTCTAAGTGTTTGGAAGTATATAGCCCATTATCATTATTCACAGTACTGTGCCATAGAACACCATCCATTATTCCTGCTAAGTAATTATAATATTAAGACTTTATCTTTTTATTAGTATGTTTTATAGTACATGAAGTTGACACTCATTTTCAGAAATAGGTGCATGTACATAACACAGCTTGTTTCTTTTTCTGATCCTCTTCCCCTTCCCAGCTATCTCCCTCCCTCCATCTCTAAATCCTCTTTCCCCATTTTCAGTCTTATTATTAGCTCATGTTTAAGATTCATTGCAGCTATTAGGTTCCTATACATGGCATATCTTAATTTTTCTTACTTCCTATTCCCCTCCCCCTTTCCCCTTGCCCTTGGTCTCCTGGACCCCTTCCCATTTCCAAGACAGATCTATCCCTTTGTTTCCTTCCATGCATCCTTTATTTTGTTCTTTGTTTGTACTTCGACTTATACAAAAGAGAGATACCATATAATACTTAAACTTGTGTGTCTAGTGCATTTCACTCAGTATTATATTTTCCAGGTGCATTCATTTTCCTACAAATGTCTTCAATTTACCTTTCTTTATAGCTGAGTATGTATAGATACTACATTTTCTTTATCTGTTCATCTGTTGATGCACATACAGGCTGTTTTCAGGATTTAGCTATTATGAATTGTGCTGCTATAAATACTGGTATGCATGCCTCACTATAATATAGTGCCTTTAGCTCTTTAGAGAAGATACCTAGATGAGGAATAGCTGGATCATGTGGTATTTGTAATTTTAGTTCTTTGAGAAATCTCCATATACTAATTTTCATAATAGTTATATTAGTTTACATTCCCACCAAGAAGTAGGAGCATTCCTTTTTTATTGTGGCCATGCCAGCATTTGTTATTCTTTAACTTCTTGAGGATTGCCATTCTTTCTGGTGTAAGATGAAATTTTAGCATTGTTCTAATTTCCTTGTTTCAGACTTTAGAGTAAAAGTTTTCAATTTTTGCCCATTGAGTATGATCAGATTGAGATAAAGACCATCTATTCCACGTTCTGCAGGATTTTTGTCAGGCATGGGTGTTAGACTTTGTCAAATGCCTTTTCTGCATCTCTTGAGATGATCGTGCAATTTTTGTCCTTGACTCTGTTAATATGGTGTATCACATTTGTTGACTTGCATATGCTGAACCATCCCTGCATCCCTGGGATGAATCCCACTTGGTCATAGTGTGTAATCTTCTGATGATTTGTTGCATTCTGTTTGCCAGTATCTTATTGAGCATTTTTGCATCTATGTTATTAAGGAGATCGACCTGTAGTTCTCTTTTGGTTGAATCCTTCTCTGGTTTTGGTAGCAGGAGAATGCTTGCTTTCAGGAATGAGTTTGAGAGTATTGATTCCCTTTCAATTTCATTAAAGACTTTGAGGAGTAGTGGCATTAGATCTTCTCTAAATTTCTTGCAGAATTCAGCAGTGACTCCGTCAGGACTTGAACTTTTCTTTGTTAGTAGGTTTTTAATTACCTCGTCAATTGCAGTGGCTGATATTGGGTCATTTAGAAATTTTATATATTCTTGATCCTGCTTTGGTAATTCATATGAATCTAGGAATGTGTCCATTTTTTCTCTGTTTGCCAACTTAACTTCCTTCCACAAAGGTTCTCAAAGTAGGTATTGATGATCTTCTGGATTTCTGCAGGATCTGCTGTGATTTCACCCTTTTCATTCCATAATTGTGTGGATTTGAATCTTTTCTTTCCTTTTTTGATAAGGTTATCTAAGCGTTTGTCAATTTTACTTAATGAGAGAATGGAGCAAGGGTAATTTGCTCAGTTTTAGTTCATTTTCATTTTAGCTCTCCATATCCAAATAAATTTTAATTCTCTGGTTACATATGCTTTTCCTTTGATAAGTGCATGGAGATGCTCTCAAGTCAATTGAAACATAAAAGTGGGCTTGAAAGAACAGAAATGGACCGAATAAAAGTTATTCAATCTGCTCTAAAACATTTTGTAAAAGCAGACAAATCACTTGTTATGACTATGAGGAGAATTTATGCAGTGGCTGTAAGACCAGAATCTTGTCAACTGTTAAATTTTATCATTAGGTGCAATTGTAGAAAAATAGTTTTAAGTTGTGGGTGGCTAAAAATCATTTCTGTATTGCTTATTTCACCCAAAGAATATTGAATGCCTTGTTCATTTATAAAAATACATATGTTAACATAACACATGATAAGAGTGAAAGGCATTCTTATGAGTAGTATTTATATACTTATCCAATACATATTTATTAACATTAATTGCATACCAAATGTTGAACTAGGTGCTGGGATAGTGCAATGAACAAGTCATACTTGGTCTTGGCCCTGATGGATTGTACAGTCTAGTGAGGAAAGAAAGACAATGAAAAAGATAGATACAAAATTATTGAATGGGCTATCAGCTTAATATACATTGAAATGTATTACAAACGAAATAATGAGGTGTATTGAAAGAGGATGATTGGGGGTCACTTAAGATGGTCAGACATCTGTGAGGAGATTACATTCGAGTTGATATTTGAAAGGGAAAAGAGAACTCATAAAGGCAAAATTTGAGAGGGAAGATATGGTTCTAGGAAGGGAAAAAAGTGCATGGTTCTGAGGAAAGGATTCACTTAGCGTATTGGATGATTTAAGTGTGTGAACAAGGGGTGGAGTACGGGTAGAGGTCAGAAATATAGAGATGAAGAACTTTGTAATAAAATTTGCATTTATTAATTTAAAAAAACTTTAAATTTTATTTCAATGGTACATTTTAGATGTACATAGTGATAACATTCATCATAGAGGACTTGTATCTTGTTGCTTCTTTTTTTCCCATTTCCCTCCCCTCCTTTCACCCCCTCCTCCCTCCTTATTTACAAAAGCTTTGTTTCCATTTTTTTCCTTCCATTTCTTATTTCTCTTGTCCCTCTGTTCCTTTCGCCCTCTCCCTCCCGAGTTCTCTCTCCCATTTGGATATTTTCTTCCCTTTCCCAATGTAACACATTTTAGTCATTATTTGCACTTTCAGTTTCTCACACCAGAGAAACAATGTGGTATTTAAACATGTGTGTCCGATTTATTTCACTTAAGAGTATGGTCTCAAAATGCATCCATTTACCTAGAAATATCTCAAGCTTATCATTCTTATGGCAGAACATTCTAATGTTGAACATTTTTTCATATGTCTATTTGCAGTTTCTACGTCTTCATCTGAGCAGTGTCTATTCATTTCAGCTGCTCACTTTTGTATTGCATCTTTAAATTTGGGTGGTCTGATTTTTTTGAGTTCTTTATATATTTGAGATGTTAGTCCTTTGTTGGAGGAATAGCAGGCAATTATTTTTTCCCACTCTGTGGGTTGTCTCTTTGCTCTGTTGGTGCTTTATTTTGCTGTGCAAAAGCTTTTTAATAAGATGAGACCCAGTTGTTGATTCTTTGTGATATTTCTGGGGTAATTGGGGATTCGTTCATGAAGTCCTTGCCTACACCTATGTCTTCAAGCGTTCTACCCATTCTATCTTCCAAAAGATTTAGTGTTTCTGTTGGAATATTTAGATCTTTGATTCACTTTGATTTTAGCTTAGTGCACGGGGAAAGATACGGGTCTAGTTTTAACTTTTGGCTTGTGGAGAGCCAGTTTTTCCAGCACCATTTATTAAAGAGGCTATCTTTCTTCCAGTGAGGTTTTTTGGCCCCTTTGCCAAAAATAAGGTGACGGAGAGTGTTTGGACATGTTTCTTCATCTTCTAATCTCTCCCATTGGTCCTCGGGCCTGTTTTTTTTTTGCCAGTACCATGCTGTTTTTATTATAGTTGCTCTGTAATATAGTTTTAGGTCAGGGATTGTGATGGCCCCTGCTTTGCTTTTGTTGCCCAGGATTACTCTTGCTATTAGGTTTCTTTTGGTTCCAAATGAACTTTAGGATTGTTTTCTGTAATTCTGTGAGGTATGTTATTGATATTTTAGTTGGGGTTGCATTAAATCTGTGTACCAGTTTTGAGGGTATGGCCATTTTCACTATATTGGTTCTTCCTACTTCCCAGGAGCAAATAATATCTTTCAATTTTCTGATATCTTCTTCAATCTTTTTTTTCAAAGTACTGTAGTTTTCAATTTATAGATCTTGTGCTTCCTTTGTTAGATTGCTTCCTAGGTACTTCATTTTTTTGGATGCTGTTGTGAAAAGTGTTGTTTCCCTAATTTCTCTCTCAGTGAGTCTGTTGTTTGTGTACGGGAATGCTGTTGATTTTTGAGTGTTGATTTTGTATCCAGCTACGCTGCTGAATTTGGTTATTAAATCTAGAAGTCTTGCCAGAAAAATAAATCAAGATGTCTTTTGGTGGAGTTTTTGGTGTCTTCTATATAGAGTATCATGTCATCTGCAAATAATGATAATTTAACTTCTTCTTTTCCTTATCCTTATTCTTTTTATTTCTTTCTCTTGTCTAATTGCTCGGGCTGTTTCCAGAACTATATTGAATAAGAGTGGTGAGAGCGGACATCTTTGTCTTGTTCTGGATTGTAGAGTGAAAGCTTTTAGTTTTTGACCGTTTAGTATGATGTTGGCTGTTCGTTTTTCATAGATGGCTTTTATCAGATTGAGATAAAGACCATCTATTCCAATTTCCTGCAGGGCTTTTATCATGAATGGGTGTTGGACCTTGTCAAATGCTTTTTCTGCATCTATTGAGATGATCATATGATTTTTGTCCTTGGCTCTGTTAATATGGTCTATCACATTTATTGATTTGCGTATGTTGAACCATCTCTCCATCCCTGAATGAATCCTACTTGGTCATAGTGTATAATCTTCTTGATAATTTGTTGCATTCTATTTGCCAGTATCTTATTGAGGATTTTTGCATCTATGTTCATTAATGAGATTGGCCTGTATTCTCTGTTTTGGTTCGATCCTTCTATGGTTTTGGTATCAGGGTAATGCTTGCTTCCAGGAATGAATTTGGGAGTATTGCTTCTGTTTCAATTTTGTTAGAGTTTGAGAATTCGTGGCATCAAATCTTCTCTAAATTTCTTATAGAATTCAGCAGTGAGTCTGCCAGACCCTGGGCCTTTCTTTGCTGGTAGGTTTTTAATTACTTCTTGAATTTCAGTGGCTGATATTGGGTTGTTTAGAACTTTTATATGTTCTTGATCCAGTTTTGATCATTCACGTGTATCTAAGAATCTGTCTATTTCTTCTCTGTTTTCTATCTTATTAGAATAAATGTTGTCAAAGTAGGTATTGATGATGTTTTCATGTCTGTGTATAGACACTTTTAGATGAAGAAATAAAAATGGCCAATCAATAAGTGAAAAAATATCCGACATCCCTGGACTTTTGAGAAATGCAAGTTAAAACAACACTGCAGATAGAATGGCTGCCATAAAGAAATCATTCAATAACAAATGCTGGTGAGGCTGTGGAGAGAAAGTAATACTTTTCCCTTGTTGATTTTACCTAAAGTGATATAATCACTATGGAAATCAGTATGGAAATTCTTCAAAAAATTAAAAGTAGAAATTCCATTTAACCCAGCTATTCCTCTACCAGGTATCTTCCCAAAGGATTTGAAAACATCATAACACAGTGATATATGCATACCCATTTTTATAGCAGCTCAATTCATAATAACTAAATCTTGGAAACATCCTGTATGTCCATCAACCAATGAAAGGACAAAAAACTGTGGAATTTATACACAATGGAGTATTGCTCTGCCATTAAAAAGAATAAATTTAAGTCATTTCTAGGAAAAAATTTCACATTGAGACCATAATATTAAGTGAAGTAACACAGACACACAAGTTTAAATATGGTGTGGTTTCTCTCCTTTGGATAATAGGAAAAAAAGAAAGTAAAAGGTATTGTAATCCAGTGCAGACAATATATCTAAAAGTGTACCTTGACTTAGCGGTCTTACGTGTTTTTATGTTCTTTGGCCTATTAGTCTGGTTTTCAATATGTATATATGATAATTAGCTTTGTATGGTCTTATAAGGTAAATGAACCTGATGCTGGAAAAATAAAAGGGGGATATAGGGAGCAGGGAAATAGAAGGGAATTGAAATGTGTTATGTTCCTTTACCAATTGGTAAATCCCCTACAGTGAATGTAATCATTATGTACTGCAAACATGTACTAATAAAAGTAAAAATTTAAAAAAATGAAAGGTGATTGGATGATGGGGTTGGAATACACAACAGTGGATTAATCAATCCATTGATGGCTCATGTGCTGTTAAGAGGTGTGACTTAATTTAAGGGGTGGGTCACTGGAGACAAGACCTAGAAGGATGTATTCCTGTTTCCAGGTGTTCCCTTCTCTCTCTGTTTCCTGGCTGCTCTGAGATGAGCAGCTGTCCTCTACCATGCCCTTCCACCATGCCATTTCTGCCTTGGAGTCAGCCAACCATGATCTAAACCTTAAACCAAAGTAACTTTATCCTTCCTTTTTTTTTTTTTTAGTTTTTTTTTAAACCAAGAACATGTATTGGTACATTATATACATAATGGTCATATTCAACATGGTTATTTTGTACCTGTACATGATATATCTTGGTTTTCCCCCCTTTTCCCCACCCCTCCCTTCTGTTCCCCCACCCTTCCCTATTTGCAGTGGGTTTATTTACATTTTTCCATTTTTTCCCCTTTCTCCTTCCTTTTCTTTTGCCCTCCCTTCTTTCCCCCCTTCTCTCTATCTAGTTCTCCTCTCTTTTGAATACTATCTTTTTTCTTTTTACATAGTATCTATTATACCTCTTTGTCCTTATTTACACTTACGGTTTCTCATATCAGAGAAACAATTTGATGTGTACTCAGGAATGTCTAATTTATTTCACTTAAGAGTATGTTCTCAAATTGCATCCATTTACCTACAAATGACTCTAGTCTATCCTTCTTTATGGCAGAGGAGTACTCCATTGTGTGGAAAAATCACATCTTCTTTAGCCATTCATTAGTTGTTGGGCATTTGGGTTGTTTCTAAGACTTTCAGATTGTGTTGCTATGAACATGGTTGTGCATATATTGTTGTGGTATGATGATTTTAATTCTTCTGGGAAGATACCAAGCAGAGGACTGTCTGGGTCAAATGGAACCTCTAGTTCTAGTTTTAGTAGTTGGACCAGTCTACAATCACATCAACCCTGCAGGAGAGTTCCATTTTCCCCACAGCCCCACCAGCATTTGTTATTGTTTGATTTCTTGATAATAACTGTTCTTTCTGGAGTTAGATGGAATCTTAGTGTTGTTTTGATCTGTATCTCTTGAATGACCAATGACGTTGAACACTTTTTCATGTATTTATTTGCTATTTTTATTTATTCATCTGAGAAATGTACTGCATATAATTTCAAGAGAGTTTTTGGTTTCTTGGGTGTCTGTTTGAATCTGTTCTGTGGATTTTGTTTCTTTCCTGAGTGGTCAAATTTTCCATTGTTTTTCTAAGCTCCTCTTTTTTTTTTTATCTGTGTCTACTCTAAATTCACTAAGCAGGTCTTTCATTATGATTGCCATTTCTTTCTTAACTTGACCAATTATTTCTAATCTGATGTTCTCCATAGCCTCATCCATCTGTTTTTTTAACTTCTGTTGCTATCATTTCTGAAAGTTTGGTTGGGTGTTTCTGATTTCCTCTATTTCATTGTCCTCTTGATTTGTTCTGGGTGGGGTGGGGGTCTGGGGTTGTATTTTACTTCTGGGTCTCATCATTTTCTTTGTGCCTATATGCATTTCCCCCCTTTTAGTTTCAGTGTTGATTTTTATATTATGTTTATGGGTGGTTACTTGAAGACACATATCAATGTTCCTTCAGTGTTTTCTAGGTATATTTGGTTCTTGGCTTTTGTGTCTGTCTCAAAACCCTGGACTATGTTAATGATTATTACCCCAGATAATTACAGTATTGCCATATGAGAAAGTACAACTGGTTATAACCTGTATAACACCCTTGTTGTGGTAGTACATTAACAATAGCATTAATTATATTCATGAAATTGACTGAGTGTGGTAACTATTAACTTTGTATCTTTAACCATAGGAGCAAGGTCAACACAGTTGTAAAGCAGAATCCAATATAAACCAGGAATTTGTATGTAGTGGCTTTCCTGTTAGTAAAGTGGTTTTTACCCTGTGTGTAGGGTAATTAGGGGGATTATGAGAGATAGGGAAAGTTAGAGAGATCAGTGAAGAGAGTTCTAGTAGATGCAAGGCTGAAGGATAAAAGGATGTTACTTATCTTTGGGAAACTTGAGTAGCTACTATAGGAAGAGTGAAGGGTGGGAGTAGTGGGTCAAACCATGTAGAATTTAGACAATATTCACTCATATGAAAAATGAAAGAGAGAGAGAAAAAAAAATCAGAGCAGTTGGTTGAGGACGGTGAGGGAGAGAAAAGGCAGTAGAGAGAAGGCAAGATATGAGCAAGGCAGGAGTCAATAAAAGTAAAAACCCAAACAAGAACAAGAAGAAAGAATAGGTAGAAAAGAGAACACATCAGACAGCTAACAGAATGAATAAGAGAAAGAAAAAAGAAAAGGAGAAACAAAACAAAACAATATATATATATATAGTTATATATATACACACATATACATATACATATACACATACACATACACATACACATACACATACATATAGTGGGATTTCTCTGGTGTCCACCATTCTGTAGTGGTGCACAGGCCAAAGCCTGATTCTGTGCTTGTTAGCCCTGCCGAGTCTGCAGTAGTTAGTGCTGGGTACAGTGTTGATTCTGGCCTCAAGGTGTGGAGTCTGGGGCAGAGTTTTCAACCTGCAGCTCTCTAGGAGGTCCGTGTTAGCCCGCCCATGTCTCCTTACCCTTTATGACTCTAAAACTTTCCTCAGTGGTGTGGGTATTGTTGGCTCTACTAGGTAGTGATGGTTTGGACTAGAAAAGAAGTTAGAAGAGAAAGAGAGAGAGAGAGAGAGAGAGAGAGAGAGAGAGAGAGAGAGAGTTGCAATAGTGCCATCTGTCCTAGATCTTTCCCACATTGCTTGAGTTTCACTGTGCTGGTGTGGGCAGAGCTGGCACAGTTCAGCGGCCCAAGAGTGTGCAAACCAGCAAGCCTTGGGGTCCATCGGTTGACTGCCAAACCTATCCTCCTTTAAATTGTTTGTGTCAGGTATTATGTCTTAGGGATGGGAAAGTGACCAGTACACCTTTATTATGTTAAGATGCTATCCTTCTATATCTTATTTTTTCAGTTTTTTTCCATCATGGAAGAATATTGAATTTTATCAAATGTTTTCTGTATCTATTGGGGTAATCATATGATTATCTTTCATCCTTCCTTTTGTTAATACGATTTATTACATTTACTTATTTGTATGTTTTGGACTATACTTGTATCCCTGGAATAAAACCAACTTGAACTTGGTGAATAATCTTGATGTGTTGTTTGATTCTATTTGCTAATATTCTGTTGAGAGCTTGTGCATCTATAGTCTTCAGGAATATTAAACTATAGTTTTCTATTTTTATTTTTTTTATGTCCTTGGCTGATTTTTATAACAGGGTAATGCTGGTCTCGTAAAATGCGTTTGGAATTATTCTCTCCCTTTCAATTATTTGAAATAGTTTGAGAAGAATTGGTGTTAGTTCTTCAAAAGTTTGATGAACTTTTGAAGGGGATCAAGGAAGGAGAAGAGGGTAATAGGGATGAAAATAATCATATGTATATATCAATATACCAAATAAATTTCATTAATCTGTGTTAATATGTACCCATAATAAAGTGTTCTGGAATTCAACACTGAAGCTATCCAGTTCTAGACTTTTGTTAAGAGGCATTTTTATTTCCAGTTCCATCTCATTACCTGCTAGTGTTCTGTTTGTGTTTTGTATGTTTCAAGGGTTCAGTTCATGTGTTCACAATTATTCATTTCTTGTTGGTTTTTCTATTGGTTGGGATTTATCTGTTTGGAATAATCTCTAATGATCCTTTATATGTTTATGTTACCAGTTGTAACTTCTTTTCATGTCTAAATTTTTTTAGACCTTCCATTTTTCATAATATAGCTAAAATTTTGTCAGTTGTGTTTATGTATTTTGGGAGGTTGCTGGGGACTGAACTCAGGGCCTTGCACTTGATAGGCAAGCACCCTACCACTGAGCTAAATTCCCAACCTTGTGTTTATATTTTTAAAAATCAATTGCATTTAATTGATTTTTGTATTGATAGTCTCTATTTTATTTATTTCTGTTCTGATGTTTGTTATTTTTTTCCTATTTTATATTTGTTTTGTTCTTGCTTTTCTGAGTTGTTGAGTTAGGTTGTATATTTGAAATCTTCCTATGTTTTTTATGTATTTATTGCTTTAGATTTCCTTCTTCATACAGCTTTTGCTGAGTGCTGTAAGTCTTACTACACTGTGTTTCTTTTTTCATTTCTTTCAAGAAATTTTTACATTTCCCTTTTGATTTATTCAATGACCAATGTTTTCTTTTGGTATTATTATTTTTGCAAGCTTTCATGCAGCTGGGGCCTTACCCTTACTATTCTTTTGAACTATGAAGATAGGGGCAGCTCCAGATTCTTCTAACAGTAAAAAGCAGAGAGAAAAATGTCAGGATCAGAGATAAAAGAGGGATGAAGTCATTTGTAGGGAATAAAATGATATTTACCTTATAGAGTTACTGTGAAAGTGACTCATTAATGTCAGTACACATCAAGTGTTTGATGTAAAGCCTAGCACACAGTTAATGCCCAATATGTGCTGGCCATTTTTACTTGGATGATAATGATGATGATGGCTGTATCAATGAAGGCTGTATCAGAAAACAGATACTCTACTCATATTGAGTAATTTGGGTAGAGTTTAATACTGGAGCTACTTACAAAGTTGTGAGCAGGGGATAGAAAAACAAATAAATAAAATAATAACAAGTTCCAGTAGCAATCCTAGGCCCAAAGAGGTATAAGTAGGAAGTGTGACTCCTGCAAATAGAATGAGTTGTTGCAGCTATTAGAGAGGTCTACTTGGCAGGAGATATAAAGACGGAGCCACCCTATAGTGATCTTACAGGGTGGGAGCTTGGAGAATAAATACTACAACCTCTCTCATCCAAACTCTCCTAATAGTATTTTTTACCCCCTAAAAACCAACAAAAAATGAGAGGAGCAGGTGTGTGTGTGTGTGTGTGTGTGTGTGTGTGTGCATGTGTGTGTGTTTTGTATGTATGTTTCCTCCAGGGACATGAAGCAGGTTGGAGAAGGTTGAGGAACGGGTTTAGAGGAGAAATTAGAAGATATTGTATTGACACAATCCTGATTCTGTATGTAGAAGACAGGTTGTGAGGCATTTGTGATATGATCAAGTCACTTGTGGGCACAAATGGAGGTTTCTTGTGAGAAGATATGTTTGTTAGTTAACAAATCACAGTAATCTACTTTGCTTTGGGTTTAAAATCAATGATCTCACCATAGATGCTGTCCTAATGTAAGCTTCTTTCTTCCTTTATCCCCTTTATGCTTGTCTTTGAACATTTTCAGTTACAAACCTCTTTTGAAAGTCATTTTAAGGCAGCAGATATACTGTTGTTTAAGAAATGACTGAGAAGGAAGGCAGATAAAAGAAGAAAAGAAATTTATTTGACTAGTTTTGTGCTAAAAAAAAAAACACCTCACATTTAAACAATGAATCTTACACACCTCTCTTCTGCTATCACTACTTCTGCCACTTCACTTCTTTATCACCAAAGAACATTTATGCTCCTATGTTTGTCATTTTTCTTCTATTTTGTATTTGTTTTGCTCTTGCTCTTCTGAGTCATGGAGATATATGATTAGGTTGTTTATTCAAAATCTTCCTATGTTTTGATGTAAGTATTTAGTGCTTTACATTTCCTTCTTAGTACTGCTTTGGATGGTATTCAATTATATAACTGTGCTGTATTTCAGTTAGTCATTCTCCTGTTGATTGATATTAAATTGTTTTCAAATTTTCACTATTATGGAAAATGTCAGCTTTTAAAATTTTTAAATATGCACTAATTATACTAGAAATGCAAATTAAAACCAAAATGAGATACCACCCTGCATCTGTTAAAATAATTTCCACCAAAAAGATAAACTATATCAAGTGTTCCTGAGGAGGTAGAGGAAAGGGAACCTTAGTACAGTAGTGATAGAAATATAAATTGAGAAATCCATTATGGAAAACAGTATGGAAGTTCCTCAAAAATTTAAAAATAGAACCACCATATTACCCACAGTCTTACTACTGGAGATAGATATATAGATACATATATAGATAGATAGATACATACATACACACTCATACGTACATAGATACACAGATCTCCAAAAGAAATTAAATTATATGGGAGAAATATATTCATGCCCACATTCATTCATTCATTATAGTATTATTCACAAAAGCTAAGATATGGAATGTAGGTAAATAAAGGATGAATGGATAAGGAAAATGTGGTATAAAAGCACAATGATATAATATTCAGGCATCTAAAAGAAGAATATTCTGTCATTTATGACCATATAGATGAATTTAGAGGACATTATGCTAAATAAAATAAGCCAGACACAGAAAGACAAATACTACATGATATCACTCCTGTGAAATTTAGAAAAGTTCAACTTATTCAAGTGGAGGAGAATGGTGGCTTCTATGGGCTGATAAGAGGGAAGTGAGTAGGAGTGGCTAGGGAGATGTTGGACAAAAGGTGTACAATGTACAGAAAGAATAGTTTAGCAGGAAGAATAATTTCAAGAGGTCTTAACAATCTACTATATTACTGAACATTACCAAGAGACTAGGTTTTAAGTGTTCTCATCACAAAAAACAAATGTGAGACAATGTATATGATAATTAGCTTATTTAGCTCTTCCACAATGCATACACATTTAAGGACATCATGTTTCAAACATTTTACTTGCACAGTAAGTACATACTATTTTTATTTGTCAAATAAATAAATGAAAAATTTTAAACATGTACATTTTTCCAGATAACAAGTGTAAGAATACCTCTACAGAAGAGATTCCTAACCTTTTTGTGCCATGTATTCTAGGCAGGTTTATGGATTCGTTCTCAGAAAAATATGTTTTGAACACATACAACACAATGCATTATAAAGGAAATCAATTTTATGGAACTACACTTACCAAATTACTTTTAAAATTGTGAGTGATAAATACAATTGTGTTTAAATTCATTAAATGCCAGATCTGTCAGTATATCTAAGGCTACTATAATTTAAAAATACTTATTAGTGTAAGTAATATTTTGAGATACCACCAAAAATTAGTGTGCTATGCATACTAGAGTTATTGTAGTGTAAAAGAGTGGGGAAGGATGGGAGAAGTAGGGGATGAAAAAAATTTTAAATGTGTTATGTACACGTAGCAACTCCCCATGATAGATATTATCATTATGTACTGCAAAAATGTACTAATAAGAATAAAAAAAAACTTTGATGTTTTTAACCTACATTCATACTACATTTTAATCAATTTATCAAAAGTGTAATTTTTTCCCCATCTAACATCATGGATCCTCTGAAGGCCTCCAGCCCTTAGATTAAGACTGCTTACCTACAGTCTGTACCCAGGAGTAGCTTTGCTAAGTCACAACACAGGCACATTTTTAGCCTGATTCATTCTCCAAAGTGTGTAT
This sequence comes from Hystrix cristata, assembly GCA_004026905.1. Taxonomy (NCBI): domain Eukaryota; kingdom Metazoa; phylum Chordata; class Mammalia; order Rodentia; family Hystricidae; genus Hystrix; species Hystrix cristata. The sequence continues at coordinate 22,317 of PVJO010012126.1, read as the reverse complement.
ACTAGTTTTTACCTCCACCAAAGGTGTTTGAGGATTCGTATTGTTTTACTCGCTCACCAACTCTTTTCATTCTTTTCCATTTTGATGGGCTAAGATAATATCTCATTGTTGTTTTAACTTGATTTTTATTGATCACTAGTAAGGCTGAACATCTTTTCATCTGCTTATTGGACATTTGTCTTATTCTGTGAACTGCCTTTGTACATTTTCTAGTTCTAACATTTGGTAGATAGTTTTGGTTTTGTCATTTTACTAAAAGTCAAGGTGGGTGGATTCTAACAAACTAAAAGCCATAGTGATGGACTGAATGCAGTAGAGGAAGGGGAGAGTAGCAGCAGGGGAAACAGTTAATAGGTCGATGAAATAGGAAACAAGAATACAAACAAGGTTAACATCTGTGATGGTAAAGAAGGACCCTTGTGAAGAAGAAATATATTGAATTTTATTGAGGGAAAAGAAGAGAATTAGGAACCAAAATGAAAGTCATGAAAATATCTTGTAAACAGAGAGTAGGTTTGTCTTTTCAGACTGTTTCTTTAAAATAAGTAAATTCTCTTAAATGGAAATCTCTTTTCCAGATTCTTTAAAATAAGTAAATTCTCTTAAATGGAAATCTCTTTTCCAGATTCTGTGTGTGTGTATCGTTAAAAAATAACTTACAATGAACTCTAATTACGGCAGTATTTTTACAGCAGTTGCTTCTATAAATTTATAGTGTCTTTCATTTTTGTATGTTGTTGAACCTAAGTTTTGGAATTTGGCTTCAAATGTCAGCTCAAACACTGGTAGCTGTGCAAGCTCAGGCAAATCACTTAACCTCACAATACTACAGGCACAATACTAGTCTCCATACAGTATCATTTGAAATATAAGATAAAGTACATGGTGCAGTGTCTGCCTCAGAGTGAGTAGCAAGCATTTGTTGAACGGACCAATAAAAATTGACCATTTCACTGCTGAATTCCTAGAAGATGCTATAGTAATTTGGAATATTTATTAGTCTAAACTGGGTGTGGTGGTGCATACCTGTAATCCTAAAACTCTGGGAAGGCGAGGCATGAGGATCAGAAGTTGGAGCCTCCTTGGGCAGCTTAGTGACTTAGCAAGACTCTTCCTCAATTTTTTTTTTTTATAGAGCTAGGGATATAGCTCTGCAAAGAGGCCCTAGGTTCAACCACCACTACTAGAAGAAAAAAAGAATGTGGCATTCATTCAATATACCAGATGAAAAATTCCTGGAAATGACAAGAACTCACACTTATTAAACTCTATATCCATGCAGTCTTATAACTACTTTACATTTATTACGCCATAAATCTTCACTACGACCTTATGAAATAGGCACTATGATTAGATGGGAACCTAAACTATGGCATAGAACAATTCATTACATTGTCCAGGGTTATACAACTATAGTCATCCCTGTTCCTATATTTTAACTGCTTTACTTAGTGAAGAATGAACTGTCTAGTTTCACACAGTTAGGGTTAGACTAGGATTCAAATACATTTTTTCAGTTTTTTTCTGTAGCACATGGAAACATTTTGACTGTGACATTCATTTTATTAAGTTAGTTCCTTTACTTTTTAATTTTATAGTTATTATACTTAAATATATATACATATATTTAAATATATATGTGTGTGTGTGAAATACCATGTAGATATACTACAAAAGAAAAATTTTTATAATGAAACACCATTTCTAAAAGTCTGAGTTCATCAAGAAATGTTGGCGAAGAATTGAGAGAGATGTTAATATGCACATTTCTTTAACATTTGATTTTAAAGCCAGGGAAATTCCTTCTATTATGGAAAATACCACAGTGATGGGGCTAGAAATTTAATTAATGCTCCAAATCTCAAGGTGTTACCTGAAGGAAATTACAACAGTAGCCATAAGAATAAATTTTCATTGGTAATTAATTTTTTGCAAATTTGGTCATTCCTTTAAACTAAATCCTTATCTTGCTGGTTAAGCATGTTAAATCCACTTTGAATCCTGTAATTTTTATAGAATAAAAAAGGAAACAACTTATTAGCATCATAAAATAGTAATAACAGGCATTTGCATGTGATAATCATATGACAAAAATGGAAAAATTAGTACTGGATTACATAAGTATGACCAAATTTTCTCAGTCCATTTCATATAAAACCCAGTCCTGGAGATTATTCTTTTTTTTGTTTGTTTGTTTGTTTTTTGGGTTTTTTTGGTGCTGGGGATCGAACTCAGGACCTTGTGCTTTTGAAGCAGGCACTCTAACCACTGAGTTAAATCCCCAGCCCCCTGGAGATTATTCTTGTTACGCTATTCCTTAGCCTTTTATTTCTCTTGATGAATACATCTTTATTAAATCATGCTTACTGGTTTCTTAAGCGTATGTGATGTATTGAACACTTGCCTCCTACAGACAACTCTGCTAAGTTCTGTGTTCTTAGATAGTCACAAATTCTTTAACAGTTGCCATGATGACAGATTTCTGAGAGTGGGCTTGGCTTTTGGAATAAAAGAATCAAAAGCAAAGGTGCACACACAAAGTTTGGATTAGGCTTATGTGGGACAGTAATGTCTCAAGGCCGGTTTTCTTACAAGCATGTACATCTTTAGAAGTGCTAGAAGAATTTAGTGAAATTGGGTTGAGAAGACCAAATAATGGCTGTCTTGGATACTAGCTCTGCTCACCACAAAGTACTTGAGGAAAATACACAGCAGAAACAATGGTAAAGAGAAACAATGGTAAATAGAATTGTGAGGAGACATAGGCAGATTTGTTCCCATGAACACTAAGGAGAGCACTGTGGTAGGTCAAGTTGGATCTCATGGCTCATTTGAAAGGCCTCTGTGGCCCTTTTTCCTCTACCTTCCCCAAACCTGAATCTCAGAGCCTTACATCTGCTTCAATGTGACAAAAGACTACACATGTAAATCTGATTAATCAAAGAGAATGGACAGCTGACCACAAGCATGCACAGATGTGTCATGGAATCGGACCAGTAGATGTTGCATCCATTCCTAACAGGAAGGAGTTTAGAGGTGGGTAAAATCAACAGCAAAGGATTTTCAGGTAGTGTCTCTGTCATCCCAGAATTCTACGTAGACTAAGAAAGAAATTCTAAAGCAGCCTTTCAAACATAATGGAAATAATCATGCAATTGGCAGCTTTATTTAGAGAAGGCAAGAGCACTGGGATCAGAAATATTTTGAAGCACAGTGTAAGATATGCTAAGGAGTTTCACGTTTAAAACATCATGTGTCACAAGCATTAAGGTTGCTTAAAAGATAAGAGAGACTAGCAGTCAGAATGCTGTTGGAATTAGAATTGGCATTAGTCCAAATGAAAGAGTACAGCCTGAACTAAGGTAATAGGTACAAGGCAGAATAAAGGTAGTGTCTAAAAACCTAAATAAAGTGAGATGGTATCACCAAGAGTTGGCTCTTGTTTGGTTATGGGAAAGGAGAAAGTAAAGGTGACTCCCAGGTTTGTGATTTGGGCAGTGAAATAGTGAATGGTGCCAAGGTATCAAAGGAAGAGCAAGTTTTATTGTGTGAATGCAGCATGAAGATTGCAGATTTTTTCCAAGTAGACATGTTGAAGTTTTTCTGGAACATTGAGCTAGGTGTAAATACACACATGCATTACTACTGCATTTTATTAAACACGTTTTCTGCATTCCAGAAATAAAAGGCTTTCCCTACATCTCCTTTATGTATAAAAATAGTGCTACGCATCACCAAACCAATCACAATTTACAGGAACACAGCATGCTCCTTAACAGCACAGTACTTTGGGGATTTAGCTCAGTGGTTAGAGTGCTTGCCTAGTAAGCTCAGGGCCCTGCGTTCGATCCCCGACACCAAAAATAGAACAAAACAAAACAAAAAAACCCCTCATTTCTCAGTGAAAATTCTAAGAAAACTTTTAGTGCTTGCTTCGGCAGCACATATACTAAAATTGGAATGATACAGAGAAGATTAGCATGCCCCCTGTGCAAGGGTGACACACAAATTCATGAAACACCACAGTACTTTTGTGAATGGCATCCCTTTCGACTCAAATGTACTCTTTCTCCAGCAAAATTATGTATGTTATTGTGATTTCCTAATACTGTATTATAGTGCAGAATAAAATCAAAAGAATAAAGACAGTATACATGCACAGCTCAATTAATTTTCATAAATTGAACACACCTGTGTAACCCACACCAGAAAATATAAACGGAACATTTATTCTCTTCTAGTTAATACATCCTGAGGGAAATCATTATGCTGATTTCTAGCATCATAAATTAGTGCTGTTTATGAAATTTATAAAAATAAAACCATATTTTATGTACACATTTATATATAGTTTATTTAGCTCATCTTTATGATTTTAAGATTCATCGATGCCATTGTATGCAAGAATGGTTTGTTCTTTTATCATTTTTCATTGTTCTATAGGACCCCATTGTATTTTTATACTATAATTTATTTACTATTTTTAATATTTGTGGAAATTTGAGTTGTGTTACATTCTACATTATTAGTAATAATGTTGTATGAACTTATATTAGTTTTTATTTTTTCATATTTTCTTTTTTATTAATGTATGTTTGCAATACATCATAGTTACATTTGGGGGGTTGATATATGTATATAGCATATCTTGACAATTTTAAATCCCTCTAATCCCCCCATGCTCTCATCTTCCCCTTCCCCATCTCCAACAAGTCTGCTTTTTGTTTCCTACCATTTCTCATTTATTTTACTCTTGTATTAAGTTTTAGGTTTCTCATATAAGATAAACCATGAGATATTTAATTTACTTATTTCACTTGACATTACGTTCTCAATTTCCATCTGTTTTTCTGCAAATTACATGATTTCACTCTTTTTTCATGGTTGAAAAAATATATATATCACCTTATATACTGTATTTGCTTCATCTACTAGTCTGTTGATGACATCTGGGCTTTTTCCAGAGTTCAGCTACTGTGAATTGTGCCACTGTAAACGTGGGTATGCGTGTACCACTGTAGTATGATATCTTTAACTTTTTCAGGACTATATCCAACAGAAGTATGGCTGAGTGAAACAGAATTTTTAGTCTTAGCTTTTTTAGAAATGTCCATAGCGATTTCATAGTGGTTGTAGTAGGTTACATTCCCAACAATGTGTAAGAGTTTATTTTCCCCACATCTCTGCTAGCATTTGCTGACAAGAATGAGTGTGCAAATATAGCAAAAAACTATGTACATAAGTGCTCTTAGGAGTCCCAAGGCTGAGACACCAATAGCTGTCATGTACACAGGTTTTTGCTATATGTACACACTCATTTCTGTGGGTTATAAGTAAAAGTGTTGCATTGCACTGCCATAGATTATGTATATGACTAGTTTTATAGTGAAAACTTATGATACAACTCAAACTTCGTTATAATGACCCATTCTTTTTTACCTAGCTCCGAAATTGCTGTTACTTTCATTTAAGCTTTGGGCAATTGAGTAACACAGATGTCGGAATTGTTTTATGTCAGGAAATAACCAAGTTTGGAAATATTATTTAATAAACAAGTGAGATGTATGTAAGACTGATCTCTTCTAATGGAGGGTGCGAGGAGGTGTTGGTAAAAGAATATATAATTACAGTTACATGGGAAAAATGTCCAAACTGGAAATTGTTAAGCAGAAATAGATCTATGATTAGGTACATTAGTAAATATTTTCTCTCCAGAGTTCAGTTTCCAGGTCAGCCTCAGATATTTCTTGCTGCTAGTTCCATAGTGACACCATCTTCAAGTGACTGGTTTCCTTCCCTGGAGTTTCCTTGGCCCTGTTGACTCCTCATCCTATAAAAGATGCATGAACAGAGGAGTGCCAGAAGAGGCTTTCTAAAACATAGGGCCACAAGCAGTCACTCTAGAGTTTAAAGTAAGTTTAAGTAGTGCCATGTGCATTTCTAAACATGAGGAATTTAAAAGTGACATCCTTTTTGAACATAAGATTTGGAGAACTTGTCTTAAACTTTGTATGTTGCAAAGTAATAAAACAGAGAGTTAATAAAAAATCATCTGTGGATGCTTTCCATATAATTTAGAAAATAAATGCATATATTTATTATGATTTTTTATTATGATGTTAACCATGATTAATAGTAGGAGTAGTTAGGGGGGTGGTTAGAATAAAGCCTCCCTAAATCAATGTCTGGAGATTCAAAATGTATTTAGTAATTTGAATAGTTTAATTATTGGTCAGGCATTCAGCATTTGTACTTAACAGTGCATTCACAAAACCTGAACTGAATATCTGGAATTACTCAAGAATTCATCGTTCAGTGATATATGCATACCCATGTTTATAGCAACATAATTCACAATAACTAAATTATGGAAGTGGCCTATATGCCCATCGACAGAAGAATGGATAAAGAAGGTGTGATATACCTACACAATGGTGTATTGCTCAGCCATAAAGAAGGGTAAATTTATGTCATTTGTAGGAAAATAGGAAGGGGATCTGGGGAAGGAGGAAGCACAGAGTGCAGGGAAGGGGAAGAAGGAGGAAAAAAGATCAAGATGTGATATGTATGAGTACCATTTCCCCAAGATGAATGTAATTATTATATATGAATAAAATAATAATGTATTTTTAAAAAAGGAATTCAGGACTATGCAGTAGGTACCAAAAGGCAATGATATATATGGAAGGGATTCAGATAGTGGGAAATTAGTTTTCAAGGGGGAAATATAGTCATTGGGAAATGAGGTCGTTAGTGTCAGATTGGAACCAGCAGCAGTAAGTTAATGATGCTTTCCTGGAGGCTGAATTCAGAGGTTAAGGGTTAAGTAGAGACCTCTATTAGGGTTACAGAGAATAGGGAGGTGAACCTGACTGAATGTAGAAGTTGCCAACATTAGGGACATCCTGCGATCTCCTACGGTTTATCGATTAGTTTGCTCATTTGTTCATTCATCAAATGTTTGCTGCATGCCAAATATATGCCTATTCCCTTTTCTGAACAGTGATGCCAAAATTCTTTAGAGATACCTGAGTTGTTATCTTTACTACATATATTATGAACAGTTGTTTTCCATTAGAATCCTTGGGCTTTTCAAAGAAGAAAAAATAGCTTCAGTGTTTAAGTCTCAGAGAGTGATTATTTATTTTGTAAGCCAAATTCTCATTTCTCTTTCCTGTGGTCTGCACACAGTTATGACTCAATAATTATTCATTGGATAGATCATTGTCCTGCGTCATTTTATTTACCATTAGTGATTTTTACCAGAGATTGGGCAGAGGAAACATCAAATTGCATTTATTTATGATCATGTAGTTACGTAAACATGTATACACGTCCATAACATTTATTCTCTAAAACTCTAATCCACATATACCCCTCGTGTGTAAATGATGCATTGGGAAAATCAAAGGAAATGTGCTCTTTTGGTGGGAAATTATAGGCTAGAAAGAAAAAAAAAGTGTTATGGTGTAATGATCAGAGCAAAGCATAACAAGAAGACACAAAAATCCACCTTAAATCCTCAATGGTATTAGAAAGAATCTGACTTTCCATTGTACATAGAACTAGAGCTGGAGAATAGTATGTTATTTTTCTGGAGCAATTAATGTAACTATTCTTATAAAGCAGGGATGAAAAATACCTAAAATGTGTTAACAAATTTGTTCCAGAGGTACTGAATGCATATACAATTTTTCTTCTGTTTCTATTTTTTCCACAATGAGTCTCTCACAAAACCAACCAACAAACATAATTAAGGATGGTAAAAGTATATGCACCACCTTATTTAAAAAATCTTCTGGGATGAGCTACTGAAGCAGTATGGCTTTCAAGTATTATTTTATTTCAGACCAACTACTCTTCTTTTGTCTTTATCATGATTCTGCTCCACTATCCTCCAATCGATTATTACTTTCTTGGCTAAATTCCAGAAGTGGCTATTCTAATAGATCTGTCTCATTATTACTGTCTTTATTGATTAGAGCCTTTCTCATAGGGTCAGATTATGGTTTTCCATGAGTCAACACATGCTACCTTTAAACTGATCAGGAAACTGGATTCAATCTATGGACATCCTTTCACAAAGAACTTCACCCTGATTTTCCAAACAAGGAAGTATGGCAGAGAAGGGAATTGGCTACAAAGGGAATTGAACATGGCAGACTGGGGTCTGAAATAACAATTTTGCCTTAAGTATGTGAACAAACAAAGAAGGAAAATATTTTTCTTTTGAAATCCTCACCTATTTTTCTGCATGGCTCTTTCCTTAACTCCAGACAACAATTTTCCCTACCCTCTAGGAAAATATTGTTCACTAGCTATGTAAAGTCACCTTCACTGCCACTTCACCCAGGCCCAACATTTATGGGGTTTAACATTTGCTTTAACATCAACATCTGACTCTTACTTCTTACTTCTTCAACCTTAACTTTATTTAAACACTCTCATACCCTCATTACCAGGATCCACAATTTAGGGGAAAGGAAGGCACAATAAATTAAAGTAATCTGTACCAAGTAATAAATGACTACTTCCTATCACAAGTGCACACATTCAACCCCCCATACATTGTGTGTTTATTAATAAAAATCAGTATCTCCTTTTACATCTAGCATGTAAAATCTTGCAAGTTATAACTTCTCCCTTAACAGTAAGAGGAAAAAAAAGAGCAAATTGAAAAATCAGTGACTTTTTTTAGATCCAGCAAAAACTTGGGTCACAGGGCAACACAGGGTTTTGTTGAAAAAATCAACAAAACCAAAAACTGGCTCTTTGAGAAACATCAATAAAGATGATAAAATGTAGCCAGACTATCTAAGAAAAAAGAGATGGTGCAGATTTTTAATATCAGAAATAAGAGAAAAAAACATCACTACTGAATCATTAGACACTAAAATTATACTAACATCATGTTATGAAGAACTTTACGCCTACAAATTTCATAACCTATATGAAATAGACCAACCTTGAAAGACACAAACTATGAAAACATAAAAAAGGACAAATAAATAATGTGAATAAGTTTATATATATTAAAGACATTGAATTAATTATTAATTACCTTCCTAAACAGAAACACTGGCCCAGGTGGATTTGGCAATAAATTCTACCAATCTTCTAATGGATAAATGACAGTTCTTTACAATGTTTTCCAGATAATACAAGCAGAAGGAGTACTCCATAATTTATTCTATGAGACAAATAGAAAGAATACCAAAATCAAAGATATTACAAGAAAATGACAAATCTGTATCTTTTGTAGACATAGATACAAAACTCAACAAAATATTAGCAAATCAAGTCTAACTATGTATAAAAGAAGTTATATATCTTAAACAAGCAGGGTTGATTTCAGCTATGTAGTTCTGTATTCAAAAGTTAATAAATGCAATGCATCACATTAACAGGCTAAAGAAGAAAAAGCATGATCATATCAATAGGTTTAGAGAAAACATTTGAAAAAAATATAATATTCCTATTCCCTTCAGTTCCAGATATGGAAGAGTTTAAGTCAGTAGGTGGAAGATGGTTCAGGCCCTCATCCACATATGTTCCCATCTCAAACCACAGAGGAATGGCAATGAGCCTCTTGCATGTTCTATGTGGCCTCTCATATTTGGACAGAGGCAGAAGAGAATTCTGGACTAATTTGGATTCCAGGATAAATACAAGCACAGCAAGGAATATTGAACCTGTTTGTTTTCTTTCTTTATTTTTTGTGGTGTTTCTTTTCATAAGTACCGGGGTGTGTATCTGTATATGTAAGTACCCACTAGTGTTAGATATTGCTTTTAATTCTATACTGTCTTACATGTTACATTATATTCTCCTCACCAATGATTGTTTCATAGGAATCACTAAATTTGTTTCTCTTTTGTTAACTAGATTCAGTCTCCTCATATCTTTTCTCACTTTACATTTATATGCCCTCTACGACTCTTCTTTCTTTCTTTTCCTTTCAAACCCTCTCAAATATTCCCACTGTCCCTCTTTTGTTTTATATATAAGTATTATCATTAAAACCTATTTTCCTCTTTCTCCGAAGTAGAGTGAATGGAGTGAAATATGTGTATAAATAACTGTGTGTGAGTATTATTGTATTTACTTCTACAATGTTTTACCTTGTTTCATTATTTCCTCCTTAATCAAGGGTTGGATTTTGGGTCTTCTAATTTTGTGTTTCTGCTAGTGTATTATTTGGTTTCAATAGTCCCATATTTTTCTATTTCTATTTTCTTCAATTTTCTTCTTTCTTTACTTCCCCTCATATAATTGTCAAGCCAATCCCGTCTCTCCTCTCCATTCCCATTATAAAAATATTATCATCAAAACTTTCTTTCTCTTTCTTTTCTTCTCTGCTTTCTTTTTTCATCTATTAAATATACTAACCTATTCTACATTGTTATTATCCTGTTGTCTTCCTGGGTTAGGGAAAGAATAGAGAACTTTTAAAATAAATTTTCAGGCACAGCGAGCTCAGGAACTGCCATTCCAGGAAGTTCCCCCCAATAGTGTGGCAAGGTCAAACCACACAGAATAGACTTGGGATATATGCTCTCCTCGACTGTTTTGCCCTCCTCCAAACAGAGGATATAGCAGCATAGAAGCATATTTTTGCCAGCACACACAGAGGTGAGTGACCAGGAGGCTGCTCCCTCCCCATTGGTCTGCCAGTTTGTTCTCAGACTATGAGAGGATAAAAGAAATCCCAGACTGAGTTGGGAACTATCAGAGACACACTGAGTGTGAGTGAACCCAGAGTCCTTTAGGGAGAAACATGCCAGTGGAGCTTAGCAGTTAAGGCTGCATGCCATAGTGGCTAATCAGAGCCTCTACAGACTGCGAGGAGAGAGACTCTGGTGGCAGCAAAGGTAGTGTCTGTCCGCAGCACTCCCAACCCCACCCTACACCCAGCAGCATGAAAGAAGGGAGAGAGACATGCCATCAGTGTGGAACAGAGGAGGCTGAGCAAGGGCCAGGAGGGGTCAGCTAAGAACTGGTCTGGGTCCAGCCTTGGGCTGTCTATATCTAGGGGGTCTTGATGTTGAAAGCCCATAGCGACTAGGTGAGCAATGGCCACAGAGACATAAAGAGTAAGGAAACTACGTGAGTGGGCTACTAGAGGACACTCAGAGTTTCAGACTGAACACTTGGGGCCAACCTCCACAGCCAGAGGCCAAGATCAGCCTGCAAATCTGTGGAGTTGAAAGAACAGAGTTGGTGACTGCCAAACCTACTGCAGGCTGGATGGGAGTGCACTGCACCCAACACTAATCTTACTGCAGACTGGATGGGATCACCCAACACAGATAAGGACTCTGATTTAGACACTACCACAGAATTGCGGACACGAGCAGGTAGCTGCAGACTTGTGGTCAGGGAAATTTTGTTTTTTATTCTTTCTTTCTTTCTTTCTTTCTTTCTTTCTTTCTTTCTTTCTTTCTTTCTTTCTCTTTCTTTCTTTGATTGTATAGGGTTTTTTTATAGTTTCTTATGTTTTGTTCATCATTTTTTTCCTCTTTTCTCATTTTTTTTATTTTTGGATTTTCTTATGTGAGTGAATATTGTTCCTAGTTTTAGGGGTTTGCTTTGATCTTTTTTTTTGCCTTCTCCTTCATTCTTTCTCTCCCATCTAATTCCCCAGCTTCCCAAAGCTTGGATGATTTCCTTTGTCCTTCAGTCTTGCTTCTAATATCTTTCTCTTCATTTATTTCTCTACTTTTCCCTTATCCCCCTTAATCCCCATCCTCACCCCAGAGTAATAATATTAACTCTACTGAGAGGAAAGCAAACTATTGGTTTGTGTAGGACTATTTTATATAACTATAGATCTTGCTCCTGTGGTTAATGCTACCAAATTAATAATTACCAAAGTTTGTCAATTTCTAGGCTGTGCTTCATGTTATTGTTATTGCTAAATGTACTACTTTAGTAAAGGTGTCATATCTGTTGTGATCAGTCATACTTTCTTGTATGAAAACACTGTGATTGTCTTGGGTCATGATCATTACCACAGTCAAGTACCAAAGGGTCGGGTTCTGAACCAAATAGCAACTTATTATCCCTAACAAAGTGGGAAGGCAGGATCTTGGGACAGATTCAAAGGCCAAGAGACAGCTTCAACTAGAAAATATCTCTGAAGAATAGTCATTTCCTATGGAGGCTTTGATACTAGTGATAAAGGTACCTAACACAAGCAATTTGTAAGCATCAACAAAGAAAACAAATTTAAAAAATAGAAAATGAAAAGATGCAGAAGGAAGATGCAACCCCAAACCTCCTGCCTACCCAGGAAAAGTCCAGGGGACAATGAGTTGGAGAAAATCAGAAGCCACCCCCCTGAATTTTCTTAAATGGTAGCAGAGGAATTAAAAAAAAATGAATGAAGCTATAGAAAAAATAAGATCAGAAATAATTTCTAAGGTTAAAAAAAGAGATTACAATAACAATGAAGGACTTGCTTAGGGAATCTAGAGGAGATACAGATAAAAAAGTAGAAGAGTTTAGGAAAATGATGGAAACCATTAATGAATACTCAACACAAGAAAGAAATGGAATCCACAAAACCAATTCGAACAGATATGAAGGAGATTAAAAATTCTGTTGAAAGTATATGAAGCAGAATGAAACAAGATGAGGACAGAATACCAGATCTAGAAGACAAAATTGTTCTTGGTGATCACTAAAAGAAAGATTTCCTGAAAATAGAAAAGGACCATGAAAAATCAATCCAACAGCTGAAAGATGGTGCAAATAAGAACAACATAAGATTGATAGAAGTCAAGAAAAAGCAGGAGACAGCAGAAATGACATTAAAAAACCTGTTCATAAAGGTAATGACAGAGAAGTTCCCAAGTATGGGAAAAAGATTTTGACATACACATACTGAGGCATATAGAATGCCAGTTAGCCATGATCAAAAAGATCTACACCAAGGGATATAATAGTCAAGATTCCAGAAACTCAACACAAAAACAGAATATTGAAAGATATTAGAGCAAAGAAAGAAATCACCGATAAAGGAAAGCTCATCACCATTGCAGCAGACTCCTCAACACAAATCCTTAAGTTAAGCAGAACTTGAAGTATTTCAAGTCCTAAAAGAAAACAACCTCCAAAGCAGACTTAGTACCCATGAAACTATCTTTCAAAATTGATGGAGAAATAAGATACTACCAGGACAAAGAACATCTGAAGAAACTTATGGCCAGCAAACCAGGTCTCCAAAATATTCTAAAGAATATTCTAAAAAGAGATAAAGACTACAGTTCCATGGGCACCAATAGGTAAAAATGTACCAGTTAATGAAATCAATTAAACAGGGAAGAGAAAGGGAGCCAACAGGAAACTAATATGACAAGGACAATTCAAAACATATTAGATATAATCATCAATGTCAATGGCCTCAATTCACCAATCAAAATAAACACTCACAGAATGGATCAAGAAACAAGATCCAACAATATCTGTATGCAAGAAACACATTTAACTCAAAAATAAATTCATAGGCTGAAAGTCAACAGATGGAAAACAATACTTCATGTAACAGGAATCTGGAAAAAAGCTGGGGTAGCTATTATATTTGCTGACAAAGTGAATTTAAAGCCAAGACTGATCAAGAGACAAAGAAGGTCACTACATACTTGTTAAGGGAGCACTCCAAAACAAAGGGATAACAATTGTAAATATATATACACCAAATACTGGTTCACTCAACTATATAAAACAAATATTAATGGACATGAAAAATCAAATAAACACTAAAACAGTTGTAATGGGAGACCTCCATACCCCATTGTCATGAATAGATCAACTAGACAAAAAAAATCTACAAAGAAATATAAGAACTGAACCAAACCTGTGAACAAAGAGACTTAGATGTCTACAGAGTGTGCCACCCACAACATGAGAATATACATTCTTCTCAGCTAAACATGGGATGTTCTCCAAAATAGACCACATACTAGCTCATAGTGTATGCTTAAGTAAATATAAAGGAACTGAAAGTATCCCATACATATTATCAGAGCATAGTGCAATGAAATTTGAAGTCAATGCCAAAAGAAATCATAAAAACTACATAAACACATGCAAACTTAAATACACCCTCCTGAACAACCAATGAGTCACAGATGAAATTAAAGAAGAAACTAGAGAATCTCTACAATCAAATAATAACATCAATTCAATATACAGAACTTATAGAATGCAATGAAGGCAGTTCTAAGAGGGAAATTTTTTTTTTTGTGGTGCCGGGGATCAAACTCAGGGCCTTGTGCTTGCAAGGCAAGCACTCTAATCACTGAGCTAAATCCCCAGCCCTAAGAGGGAAATTTATAGTGGTGAATTCCCTCATCAGAGAAAGAGGGCTAGCTCAAATAACCTAGTATTGAACCTCAAACTTCTAGAAAAAGAAGAACAAGTCAACTCCAAAGCTCATAGGAGGGAGGAAATTTTAAAGATCAGAGCAAAAATTCATGCAGCTGAGCCTAAGTAAACAATACAAAGAATCAATGAATTGAAGAGTTGGTTCTTTGAAAGATTAAATAAAACTGGCACACCCTCATCCAACCTCATCAAAAAAGGAAAGAAAAGACTCAAATCCAAGCAATTAAAAATGAAAAGGATGAAACCACAACAGATCCTGCAGAAATCTCGAAGATCATAAATACCTACTTTGAGAACTGTGCATTCAAAATGATGGAAAACACAGAAGTAGATTGCTAGATACATATGTCTTACTTTTTAATCAAGGAGATATAAAAGTTGTAAGTAATGCAATATCAGTCAATGAAATCGAAAGTGTAGTTAAAAACCTAACAACAACAGCAAAAAGCTTAACAACAAAGAAAATCCCAGGTCAGGATGGATTCACTGCTGAATTCTATAAGAAATTCAGAGAAGATCTAATACCAGTACTCCTTAAACTCTTTAATGAAATTGAAAGAAAGCAAGACTCCCAGATTCATTGCTGGAAGCAAGTATTACCCTTATACCAAATCCAGATAATGATCCAAACAAAAAAGAGAACTACAGTCCAATCTCCCTAATGAACATAGAGGCAAAATTCCTCAATAAGATACTGGCAAAGAGAATGCAGCAAATCATCAAGAGGATTATACAACATGATCAAGTAGGATTCATCCCAGGGATGCAGGAATGGTTCAACCTACACAAATCAATAAGTGAAGTACACCATATCAACAGAGCGAAGGACAAAAATCATATAATCATCTCAATAGACTCAGAAAAAGCATTTGAGAAAATCCAACACACGTTCATGATAAAAAGCCCTGCAGAAAACGGGAATAGATGGTCTTTATCTCAACCTGATAAAAGTCATCTATGACAAACCAACAGCCAATATCATACTAAGTAAATGGTCAAAAACTGAAAGCTTTCAGTCTAAAATCAGGAACAAGGCTAGGATGTTGACTACCACTGCTTCTATTCAGTATAGTTCTGGAAACATTAGCCAGTGCAATCAGACAAGAGAATGAACTAAAAGGAATATGGATAAGAAAGGAAGGATGTAAATTATCATTATTTGCACATGACTTTATACTCTACATAGAAGTCCCAAAAAACTCCACTAAAAGGCTTCTTGATTTAATAAACAAATTCAGCAGTGTAGCTAGATACAAAGTTAATACTCAAATATAGCATTCCTGTTCACAAATAACAAACTCACTGAGAGAGAAATTAAGGAAGACACTCCACAATAGCATTGAAAAAAATGAAATAGTAATCAATCTGACAAAGGAAGTAAAAGACCTTTACATGGAAAACTACTGTACTCTGAAAAAGAGATTGAAGAGGATATCAGGAAATGGAAAGATATCCCTTGTTCTAGGGTAGAATGAACCAATAGAGTGAAAATGGCCATACTTCCAAAATTACTATGCAGATTTAATGCAATCCCAATCAATATATCAACAGCATATGTCACAGAATTAGAGAAAGAAATCCTAAAATTCATTTGGAGAAGAAACAAACCTAGTATAGCAAAAGCAATTCTGAAAACAAAGCCAATCCAGGGAGCATCAAAATCCCTGACTTGAAATTACACTACAAAGCAACCATGAAAAAAACAGCAAGGTACTGGCAAAAACAAAAACAAAACAAAACAAAACAAAACAAACAAAAGAAAAACACCAGAACTGAGGACCAATGGAAGAGATTAGAAGATACAGAAACAACTCCCAACACACTTGGCCACCTTATATTTGAAAAAGGGTCCAAACACCTTCACTGGAAGAAAAATAGCCTCTTTTATAAATGGTGCTGGAAAAAAAAATGGCTTTCCACATGCCAATGATTAAATCTGATGAGAAACCCATATCTCTCATCATGCACTGAATTAAAATCCAAATAGATCAAAGACCTAAGTATTAAAATGAAACCATAAATCTACGGGTGATAGAATAGGCAGAACTCTGAAAGATATAGGTAGAACTCTTAAAGTCATAGGTAAAGACTTTATGGAAAAAAATCCAATTGCACAGGAAGTAATACAAAGTATCCACCCTAATGGGATTTCATCTTATTAAAGAGCTTTTGCATAGCAAAAGAAACCACCAACATAGTGAGGAGAGAACACAGAGTCAGGCAAAAGTTTTGCCAGCTGTTCTGGAGACAAAAGGCTAACATCTGGAATATATAAAGAACTCAAAAAACTAGACCTCCCATATTTAAAGTAAAAATCCAAAAGAGGGCATCTGATATGAGTAGACACTTCTCAGGTGAAGAAATACAAAGAGCAAATAAATATATGAAAACTGTTCAACATCACTGGTCATTCAAGAGATGCAAATTAAAACTATACTAGGATTTCATCTCACCCCAGAAAGAATGGCTATCATGAAGAAATCAACCTATAATAAATGCTGGAAGGGCTGTGTGGAAAAAGGAACCCTTCTCCACTCTTGGGAATATATACTCTTCTCAGTCTCTGGTGACCACCATTCTTATCTGGAAGTCTATGAAGCCAACGTTTCTTAGATTCCACAAATGAGTGAAAGTATTTGTATTTTGTCTGGTTTATTTCGTTTAGCATAAAGGTCTTGAGTTCTAACCATGCTGCTCCAAATGACAGGATTTCCTTCTTTTTATGGCTGAACAGTATTCAACTGTGAATATGTACCACGTTTTTATCATCAGCTGATGGAAAGCTAGGCTGCTGCCATATCTTAGCTATAATAAATTGTACTGCTATAAACATGTGAATCCAGATGTCATATTGACTGATTGCATTTCCTGTGGGTATATAACCCACAGTGGGAGTGCTGAATCATATTATACTTCTACCATACATTTTTGAGAAACTTTCATCTCATTTCCAATAATGTTTGTCTTGGGTGTACTAACTTACATTCTTAAATCTTTTCTCCATATCCTCTGCAGATCTTGGTGGGCTTTGTATAATTCATAATAATGCTTCTCACTGGGGTGTGGTGGTATATAATTGCAGTTTTTATTTGTAATTCCCTGATGATCAGAGATATTGAACATTTTGTCAATGCCTATTGGACATTTGTATGTATTCTCTTCAGAAATGTCTATTTAGATCTATTGCTTATTTTTAAGTATTGTTTTTAATGGTGCATGTTAATTTTACAAAATACTGGGTTACAATGTGGCATTTCTATAGATGTATATATATCTATTGCTTTTAAAATTATTTTTTCTACTAGTGAGTTTTTGTATTTACTTATATATACTGTATATGAACCTTTCAACAGATCTAATATTTGCAAATATTTTCCTTATTCTTTAGCCTTTACTGTATATTCTGTTGAAAGTTTCCTTTCTTGTGAAAAACTTTTTAGTTTGATGAAATCACATTTGTCTACTTTTTCTTTGTTTCTTATGCTTTTGAGGTCTTGTCCAAAAAATACTTGCCCATTTCAGTGTCCTACATCATTTCTGTCATGTTTTATTCTGATAATTTCATAGTTTCAGGTATTATATTTGTGCCTTTGATCCATTTTTCATTTGTTTTCCTACAGGGTAAGTTTCAATCTTGTGCATATAGGTATTCAGTTTTCTTAAGTTTCTTCAATCTATATAGTAAAAATTTAATTTTAATTTTCTTTTTTTTTGTGCTCGGGATGGAGCACGGGTCCTTGTGCTTGCAAGGCAAGAACTTTAACCACTGAGCTAAATCCCCAGCCCTAAAAATTTAAATTTTTATAATACTGGATTTCAAGTCATTTAAGATGAAAGAGAAAATGTGAAGTTTGCTCAAGAAAATTAATTTTCTTGTGTATCATCTAACATGTTCATCATTATTTTCTGCTGTTTGTTTCTTTCTCAGTAGACAAGTAAATACCTGTCGTGTTCCATATACCCAATTCCTGATGGTGACCTTTGAAGGAGGAGCTATGAAGTTGCCCTTACTGTATGTAAATAAGATTAATCCGATGATATGGAGAATTTAAGAAGAATCTCTAAACCTTTGTCTTTATCAAACTTTTGTATATTTTGTTAGGCAGCAGTATCAACCTCTAAAGCTTTGTCACAATGTTTCAGTTGTGATAAAATCTGAAGCACAGCCTTTATATGCTGTAGTTTTGGATATTCAAAATTATCAATAATTTTTTCCAGGTAACAAAATTTTCTGGTAGCATTCATTGTGGATTTCTGTTGTCAGGTTTCTGCCTGTGGAGTAATAAGTTGATTGGATAGTTTCACTGATGTGTTCTTTCTATTTTAGATAGCATCCTACTTTCTCTATTCCTTGTCACTGCTGATTTGAGGTCATCTGATTTCATATTTACAGTGGTGTCATAAGTTTTCAGCGATGCAACTGCTTTGGCTTCTTGATGTTCAACTTCTGCCTGCTGATGATACTGAAGGTTATAAAACTCATCAGCAATATATCAGCTCTGATTTGAGTTGAATTTGATGTGTCTTTAAAGACATACATATTGATTTCACTCACCAAGAAGTCTGCTTTGTTTGTCAACTGACATAGCTTTTCAAAGTGCTTCTTCGTATTTATGACAGCACCATGCAGTGCTCTGTCTTAAGCATCACTTTTTGATCAGCTATTAGGTCTGCTCCTGGCTACATGCTCTAGAATGATCTCATTCACATGTCTTAGACAAGGGAACCTATCAACAATGGTAACACTCCAGTAGGTTAACAGGACTTCTGTACATGCCTTCAAAGTTCCAGAACAGTGAGATAGATATTATGGATATAATATAAATATCCAGATAATATAAATCTTCAATTAAATTCTGTGTTTTGTTTCTATTACATCTGCTAAATTTAAGTACCATTAAAATACTTGACATACTTAAGAGTGAGATGACATGAACTGGGTGTTTGTTTTCAAATACTTCAGCAAATTTTAAAAAGAGTGAGTTTCTCTGAATATTGATAGCTATTAAAGTTGGGTCATGGACACATTGCAATGTTCTTTCTACTTTGTGACTGTTTCAAAATTTCCATGAAGTTAGACATGCAATGGTACCTTGGTTCACAAACTTAACTTGTTCTACCATTCTGGAAAAGATGGCCCTGGATGTGTTTGTGTAGGGAAAATGGCCATGGTCCTGTTGGTCACCAAATGCAGAGCTCAAAAAAAATTTTGCCAAATGCTTTTGTTTATGAACCAAATTGTTTGCAAACAAAAGCATTCATGAACCGAGGTACCACTATGTATTTAGACTGTATATTTGTATCCATACATACACATACTTTGTATTTAATTTTCAAAAATATTGTACTTTGATTAAATAAATTAAAAAAAGAATTAAAAGTAGAAAATAGTATGTGATATTCACACTGCTAAAACAAACAAAAAAAAAGAACTACTAATAAAAAATAGTATATTCAGCAAAGACATTCTTTAAAAATGAAGGCAAAATAAAGTCTTTCCAACACAACCAAAAGCTAAGATAGCTAATCACCAATAGACTTGCCACATAAGAGATGTTTAAGGGAATGCTTCAACCAAAAGCAAAAGGATAATAATTAATATCATGCAAACATATGAAAGTATAAAACTCACCAGATAAGGTAAACTCATAACCAAATTCAGAATGATCCATTTACTGAAATGGTTATAAATAATCTCTAAATCTCCAGTATGAACTTAGAAAAGTTGAAACGTTTACCTTTAAAATGTACAAGACAAAGATGTCTATGCTCATCACTTATACTCAGCATAGTATTGGAAATCCTTCACAGAGCAATTAGACAAGAGAAAGAAATAAAAGGCATCCAAACTGAAAACAAAAGTTAAATTTACCCTGTCTGCTGAGCACATGATCCATTTTTTTATGAGTCAATGTTGTAGTATACAATATTTACATTCCTTGTGTGAAGTTGAAACATTTACATATCACATCTCAATTCCTCTTTGCATCTTGTTTCTCTCCCTCTATCCACACTCCCTACATCTGTTGATCCTCTGCCCTTCTGAGAAAGATCTCCCCACTTCCTATTATCTATCTTTCATTATGCTCTTTATAATTATATTTTATATATAGAAACCCCCCCAAAACTCCACCAAAACTTTGTTGAAATTGTCAAATAAGTTTAACGAAGGTCTAAAACATAAAATCCGAATACCAAAATCAGAGGGCTTCTTTTCCTAAAATTTATTTGATTAGTGCATATTTGCAATAATGAAGTTTACATTAATCTTGGAGAGTAGGTACATGTATATAATACAACTTGTTTCCTTGTTTTCTTTGTAATTCCCTTCCTCTTCTTAGTCACCTTTCTCCCTCTGCCTCTAAGCCCCCTTTCCACATTTTCATTCTTCTTGTTATTATTATTCTTAGTTCATGTTTATGACATATAATGTTTATATTCATAGAGATTATTAGATTCATGTACATAGCATATCATAGTTCTTTTTACTTCCTATTGCCCTCCATCTCCCCTTATCCTTGGGCTCCTGGAGCCTTTGTAATTTGCAAGAGTTCTATGCCCTTGTTTCATTCTATCCATCTTTTATTATGCTCCTTGTTTGAACTTTGCCTTGCTCAAATGAGAAATACCATACGGTATTTAAGTTAGTGTGTCTGATTTATTTCACCTAACATTATATTACCCAGGTGCATCCATTTTCCTAGAAATATTTCAAATTTATCCTTCTTTAGAGCTGAGTAGTATTCCATTATGTATAGATAACACATTTTCTTTATCTATTTTTGTTTCTAGGCATATAGGCTGCTTCTAGGATTTAGCTATTATGATTTGTGCTGCTATAAAAATGGGCATGCACATATCTCTGCGGTATGTCTTTAACTCTTTGGGTGAATTAACTAGGAGGCGAATAGCTGGGTCACATGGAATATATAATTTTATTTCTTTAAGAAATCTCAATATTGATTCCATAATGGTTGTACCAGTTTACATTCCCACCAATAATGTAGGGAATTTTTTTCCACTCCAGCCACACCAGCAATTCTTATTCTTTGACTTCTTTGCGATTGCTATTTTTGGTGTAATATGAAACCTTTGTGCGGTTTTAGTTTTCGTTTCTCTCATAGCTAGAGATATTGAACATTTTTTCATGTTTGTTGGTCATATGTACTTCTTCTGAGAAGTATCTGTTTATTTCACTTGCTCATTTCTTGATTGGGTCTTTTATTTTAGGTGATCTATTTTTTGAATTCTTTGTGTATTTTGGATATTATTCCTCAGTCTGAGGAATAGTTGGCAAAATTTTTTGCCATTCTGTAGTTTATGTCTTCACTCTACTAATTGGTTCCTTTGCTGTGCAGAAGGTTTTCAATTTGATGTAATCTCACTTCTGATTCCTGTTGTTATTTCTCATGCAATTGGGGTGCTGTTTAGAAAATCTTTTTCTACTACACTTATGACTTCAAGTGTTTTACCTATTTCATCTTCTAATAGAGTCAGTGTTTCCATTTTAGTATTTAGATTTTTGAACCATTTTGATTTTAGCTTAGTACATGATGACGGTAATGGGTGCAGCTTCAGTCTTCTGCAAAAACAGATACCCAGGTTTCCCAGCACCACTTATTGAATAACCTATCTTTCTTCCGACATATGTTTTGGGGCTTGTTGTCAAAGGTCACACAGTTGAGTGTATCTGGGGATACTTCTGTATCTTCTATTCTCTTGCATTGACCTACATGTCTGTTTTTGTGACAGTACCATGCCATTTTTTATCACTGTTTATTTGTAGCATAGTTTGAAGTCAGAGATTGTGATGCTGCCAACTTTGCTCTTGTTGCCCAAGACTGCTCTTGTTATTCCGTGTCTCTTCTGGTTCTATATGAACTTTAGGATGATTTTCTTTAAATCTGTGAAGTACGATGTTGGTATTTT